>CAJNOP010000882.1:0-45943 GCA_905250075.1 Rotaria sp. Silwood1 | reverse complement strand
GTTATATGAAAGCTGGTCATGTTCTTCATGATGAACTTCCTGTTAGCAATGAAAAGGAATTTCATCAAAAATTTCAACCAAACTGTCCAAAATTTACGATGAAAATTTCTCGAACTGATGAAAAGCAAATATTTACTATTAAAAATTTATTGTTTACTTTTCCGAAGAATTGTGTTGATCACGATGTTACAATCAATGTTGAATATATAATGCCACCAGATATTGATATAGTCAATTTGCCTGGATGTATTTGTCTTTTTCAAACAGGATACGTTAATACTAGAAATCATTTAAAAGATATGCCCACAGTATCTCTTGTTGATGAACCAAATGCTCGACTATACAATTTGACACCGTCATCATCTTATTGGTTTTCTAATAGAACACAACATACACATTTAATTTCGATTGGTGAAACAATACATGCTTTTATTCGTCATGTTGATATTATTCCTTCTCAATTAACTCTTCCACCAGATATGTTTATTCAGGCTGCTGTTGGACAATTACTTCACACCCGTGATAAACCTGTTTCATGTCAATATTTAAAGATTCGTGAACATAATAAAGAAAAATTTCCTCATATTGCTTATCATGGAACTAATATAAAAGCCATTGAATCAATTCTTATGGATGGACTCGTTATGCCAAGTACAGTAGTTTCTAATGGATTCCGTATTTGTCCACCACCTAATCATATTCCTCGAGGAAAAGAAGCTTTTGGTATTAATGATTTTTCAAATGGAATCTTTGTAACACCAAGTATACACTATTGTTCAGATCCGGCATATGCAGTCATATTTAAGCATCAAGATCAACGACTTATAGCTGTATTGGAATGTACTGTAAAAGCAAATTCCTTCAAGACTTTTCCATGTACTGTACCGACTTATGTTACTCATGACGGTGATGATAGGAAAGCAATTGAATGGCGTTTGACAAATACAGCAGATATTGAAATCATATCTGTACTTTTGATTCCTGTTATAAATTCAAAAACTGAAGTGGCGAAATTGAGAGCTAAGAAACTCAGTAGTAAACCAGATAGTGTTAAATAAAGGATGAACAACAAATGTTATATTTTGAAATTTAACTTTTTCATTCTTTTATTTTTGTGTTTGACATTTAACTTGTCTCTTGATTAGCTATGATGAATCCAAAAATCGAGAAAAATTTCTTTAAAAGACTGCTTTAATGTATACAAATCTCATTGAAGTAAGTTTTTTCAAAATAAGAATAAATAAAATTTTATTTACAATCGGGATTAGGAGGTGTCGCATTAGAATTAATTAAAGCTTAGGGGTTAGCAATAATTTAGCATTATTTTTAACTCACACGTAGCACTAGTTCGAGACTACTACCTTGAGTGTGGGTTTATTTCTTGTCTTCATCAGCACCCACATCCATCAACGAAAAAAACCGATGTATTTGTAAAAAAAACACAAGAATCCGTTATTACGAAAATTAATTTTTCGCGACAAAAGAAATAAAATAATAAAAAAATGAGCATGTAATTAGAAATTTTAGTTATCAAGATTTCGTTGTAAAACGAAGTTCACGTGCTATTCAAAATAAGCATACAAAATGCGATCGAATGACATAGACTCCATTAATAAATATTTATCATCGAAATTTGATCCTTGCTTTTCTTCTGGTTTAATGGGGATGAGTTCATTTGTATGCCCTCCTCAGGTGAAATTTCGATGATAAATATTTCTTCATAGAGTCTCTATTATTCGACCCGAATTGTGATGCTCATTGTGTATATCACATGCACTTTATTTCACAGCGACATCTTGATAGTGAAAATTTCCAACTACATGCTCATTTTTTATTATTTTATTTCTATTGTCGCCAAAGTTTATTTTCGAAATAACGGATCCTTACTTTCTTTTACAGATACATCACTTTTTTCCAATTGATCAATATAGGTATGGGATGCGCGTGTGGATGACGACAAGAAAAAGAAACCCACATTGACACTCACACTCTTATCGAATATTTGCTTATGCATTAAGTACCGCTAATCGATATATGCTTGCTCATTGATGTGCTTTAAATCTATATAATGCAATTACATAAAAGGTCCATAGATAGGCCGGTTTTTAAAGTCCATGGAGTGGACCTGCACCTGATAGCTCATTGGTTGATTTTCTTCGACCTGACACGGTCTACTAGAAGCTTTGATGGCAATGTCTCTTGGAAGGGACATTCGTCTTTTAATAGCTAAAAGAGAAATAATCAAGAACAATGAAAGAACTATCAATATCTAAAGCTTAATGTTTGATTTTAATTCGATCTTCAATTCTAAAATTTTAAATCATGATTCTTCTTGTTTCTCAAAAAAGAAGCAATAGTCATGTGTGACAATGACATAATCGATAAAAATTGCATAATGTCTTATATTAAAACAATATTTCATTAATATCCTCGATTAAAAAAAGACTTGATTTTTAACAAAATACAAAGAAACATAACGCCAATGAGTAGATTCATCATAAAAGATTTTTCAAACTCTGTTTCATGTTGAGTTACGTTATCAATTTGAGAGGCTATGATAAAAGCCATCTGTATCAAAGAATAAATCGATTTCGTCAAGGTTCAAGTTTCTCTTTGAATTGTGCGATATTGGATTTCTCATGAGTTTCATCCAATAAACAAAATACTTTCAGAAATCGATTCAACTTTGACATACATTTGCCTCTCATCTTTTATCTATTTACACAGATGGTTTTTTTTTATGTAGATATGAATGGATGGAGTTGGCTATGAATTAGCGGTATGAATAACCACACCTTATACCAACATCTATTGCAGAATTGAATCTTTCTAATAAAATATTGTTTAGATTCGCATGTTTATAGATATGTCAAAAATAAGTGTGTGAAGGTGAAAAGGATGTAATTTCATTTTCTCTAAGGTTTTCTTTTGTAAATAAATATCATTTTCATTACTGTCTGACGCATCGTAGTTCTGAATAGTCGTTTCGACTGCAATTTGATTTAATGAAAACAATTTTCTTTGTCTTCCAAATATACTCTGATTTATAAGAGTGGAACTGTAGCTTCAAACATTTTATACTTATTTCAAAATCGGAGTGAAACTCTACATACTAACTCTTTCGCAAATCTCTAGAGAATTCCTTTTATGACTTCTTATAGGAAGTTTATCAAGAAGTCTTCTTTGATTTGTTGTTATATATAGAGTAAGAATTAATCGATGTAAACGCATATCTAAGAAGAAAAATAGTTTTTCAACAGTATTTGTTATATTTTTCTTATTAATAAATATATTTGTAAGTAAGGAGAAAAACTACTTAATCTATTATTAGTTTTCACAATTTTTTAATCACTTTTTTTTAGAATGATAACAGTATATAATAATTAATATGCTTGAAACAAATAGTAAGTAAAAAGCTGAAATATTTTTGTAAGCCAAATTTAATTTCTCATGAAACAAATTTTTAAAAATAAAAGTCATTTAGTGTGAATGTGTTGATATTAAATAAAAAACAGAAATATTATTATGCATTTCTGTTATGATGAAGGTTTGTTTGAATGAACTTTATTTACAATGAACATCTTTAAAATTAACAATACATTTTCGTTATCAGAATCATGTTCTCAATACTTTTTTTGGTGATTCAATTCTGTTAATATTCAATACAAAATCAATAGACGAGGATTTTTTTAACCTCCTTTTTAAACATAACATATGTTGCATAAATGATACAGCTTAAAATAGTAATGAAATACAATCGATCATTTTCTTATTGTATAATTACCAATAGCTCAATTCTCAATTACTTTATTCTTGGATCAACAAGGCTGTTTACACTTAAACATGAGCTTCGATTCAAGGTCTATTTTTGTATGAATTTTACTGTAAACTATGTAAAACTATTTGTTCCTTCTGATTTCATGATATGTTTCATACAAAGAAAAATTCTATATTTACATGAAGAATTATTTTGTTTCATAGGTACATGGTAGCTCTATGACTGAAACAAATAGTGGTGAGAAAAACATCATAAACATTAAAATAAAACAATATCGAAATAATCGATATGATTATGAATATCATTCTGAAAATCATACATTTTCAATTTTCCAGGATTGAAACACTCAACTTAAATGTTTTAATTGATGTGTCTGAGTCTGATCATGGACAAATTTGGAACGATTGTCTAATACACGAGTATTTAAAAAGCAACCTTGGTTAATATACGACTATGTTGATCAATGATGCTTATTTATTACAAGTATATTTATCAACATTATATTTCGCTAAATGATCAAATATCTTGTGAAATAATTTCGCTGACAGCTGAATGGATAATAGATTTTCTGTTCTTTTGAAAGAATTAATCTCGAGAAAATCTCGTTCGATGTGATCAAGGATGGAAGATGATTGAAAATTTGACGAAACTAATAATATCAGTTAAATAAAATGAAGTTACATTTTTTGCAGCTCTTTTTAATTTTCCTAAATTCAAAAATGTTGATAGATAAGAAGCGAATAAAAAATGATATCGAGCTTAACTTAATAGAGTCGATCATCTATTTAATGAAACATTTTCGAAGGAATGTATGAAAACATATATTGAATACTCAAATCAGTTTTCTTGGTCGATCGAAATGTTGTAAAGGTTGTGGAAGGTGTTGCGAAGCATGTTGTAACTAGAAGTGTTGTAAATGTTGCTGCTATATTTGTTTCAACCAGAGTGTGGATGTGGCTTCATCTTAATGCCACTCACACCCACATTCTTCTCGCGAAAAATATTCCATTAGATAACAGTTGTTGATGCTGGTTCAGAATATGGTATCTATCTTGCTTTAGTAGTGTATCATGGCAATAAAAACCTCTAAAAATGTTTATTTTCTATTGAATAACAATCAAAAATGAGGAGATGTAAGCCACGTTGTGCATCAGTCGGAAATCTTTTTTTGAAGACTTTTTATCCATTTTGTAGGGAAAAAGAATTGCACAACATATATGAAATTCAGATTGAATACCTTTGATCTTGAAACACCACAGGGAGTACTTGTTCTATTTGAACTGATCAAAAGAACTTCTTTTGACTCATGTTGACTTTATAAAACTTGAGTTTCTTGACCTTATATTAAATCGATACAGCTTATTTTGATTAGTTTTTAATTCTCAATCTGTTGATATATAACATGAAGAATTTCAACGATCTGTGAAAACGCAAGTTCGCACATCTTTTATAGAATATTTGTTTTGTGCAATTTCCTGAAAAGGTATGCGAGTACTAAAAGTCGGTATTGGTCAACTTTTCAAAGGGAGGATATTAGAGCCTAAAATTTTGGGATCTGTGGTTTTAGACATTAATGTGTCGAATGAGCAAAAACAATGTAAAAATATTTTTATCAAGTGCGTCGTAAATCGAAATGATATTCGATGGGCTCCTCAAAGCTCTCTTAAGTTACTTTATTAAGAACATATTTTCGACTATTCAACAACAACTAATGAATGATTTATTGACAAAAAAATAATTATTATCCTTTATAGTTTAACAAAGGTACACCTATATTTCATACCACCGAAAGTTTTATGTTTTTTCCTAGTTAACGACTATGTCAATCAGAGTTTGTTTAAAAAAACTATTTTCTTGATCGCACTTAATTTTAAATTATGAATTATCCTAGAAAAAAGAATTCAATCATAGCAAACTTGAAGTTTCTAAAGAAACTTCTACTGTTGATCGATATTGGGTGTGATATTAAAAGTTGAAAAAAAACAAGTAAACATACATAATCAAGTTTGCAGAAAAGTATTCTGAATTTATACTTTTGAAAATTATTTTTTCTCTTCACGTCTCAAAGCTCACACCGCAAACTACACCAAAATCAATAATCGAATACCAAAAACATTCAAATATGAAAACTTCTAAAGTAGTTTTTGTTTAAATGCACATCTATCCATCCTCTTTCAAAAAGAGTGTTGAGTATAAATTAGTAAAAAAAAAAATATGGAAAAAAAAACTTTATTCAAAATCAATTTCATGTCACTTGCTTTAAGACTTCATTATTCATAGTCAATTTTCAGAAATCTGTGCTTCTTTGCGAAATATTTCCAAACAATCATCGAAATTATACAATTTTGTTGGTTTTTGATTGAAGAATGTTTCATGTGTCCACAGTCTCATATCCATTACTTCCACCAAGTAAATGTGTGCAAAATCTTTCAGGTACTTGACGGTAAGAAATGTCCATTGAAAAGCTAACATAGTATCCAACACGAATGTATGAAGTGGCAATGCTAATCAATTTTAATAATCGTTCTTCAGTATCCAAGAGTTCTTCTTTTAAAATTTCCAGTGTTTAAACTTCTCTCACTTCACTTAGACATTGTAGTTGTTTACCAGTAAGTCCAAGCAGTTCTTCAGTAGTTTCATATGTAATTGATGATGGTTCAATTTTTTATGAATCTGAATCGAGGCTCATTTTATCCGCAAAAAAAAGATGTCCTAGAGTCAAGATTCGTCTTCAGATACTTCAGTAGGAATTTTCTAAATGAAAATAATCATAATAAAGAAATATTTTTGCTTTGCAAAATTTTTTTCGATCTATGACCGTTCAGGAGAATTTTCTCGAAGAAGGGAAATAGCTCATACTTTTCCTTCCGTATCTGCATTTATGCTCTAGCATTTTTGTTGAATTTCTCGTCTTCCATGGGATATTCATATGCTTGCCTTTGTCTTCTTACCTTATGAAAGTAATCTCTAAAAGTTGAAAATTTCTAGCGAACATATATGCAGATCTTGCATTACAAATTGCTTTCTAAGAAAAAATCTTGATATGTTTTTTTGTTTATAACGAAATTAGAAAACATGATTTATTGCTGATATTGAATAATGTTTCTCGGGCAATGAATGATTTGCATGTATATATATGTTTAGAGTTAATAGTCATGTGTTCGATTACGATCAGAATGCGACAGAGTGGTTATAAAACAAGAGTTGACATGGATTTGTGTTCAATGTCAAAAGCAAATTCTTCCATATTTAGATTCAATTTACTTTTTAGTCTGTATTCACACTGTAAAAATATTATTCACTAATGAAGAAGAACGAAACGTCATTTGTAACCTTGTAATACCAAAAAATGCTGTTAATAGTACTCACGTGTCTTTTGTTATATTCAAGATAAAGAGAATAGAATTCAAACCATCATTGATGTCTCTTTTATCTACGATAAGGTTTTTATAGTGTGGAGAGATCATGCATACAAAGTAATAGAAGTGAATGCAAACAGAATTTGTGCGTATGCTTGACAGCAAAAAAGCAATAAAGTTTTATTATATTCTCAGGCTGATGATAGAAATTATACTCTTGTTGATAGATGTGCAAACTGAATGAACAGAATTGCCACAGTGGATCCAAATAAGGAATTTGATTGCCGAGCGATTCAATATTGCCTAAACTTTTCGAACTTTTATCAATTCCTTCATATATTTTGAACTGAAGATTTCGTCCAAAAATTATCTACCAAGGACTTCCAAAATATTAGTACAAAAAACGAAAAACTACAATAGACGACTACAATATGGTTTATTTGCAAAAAAGGAATCAATAATATTGAAAGATATAAAACGGTATTCCAAAAAATTCTATTGAAATTTCATTATAAAGTGTGAATGCGTAGTTCTTCATGTTAGCCACACCAACCTCACGCCAGGTACACTCCATATGATAACTTTCTTCTGTGTGAAACGTCTCATTACGTTTTTTCTTTATTAGATATTGTATTTTTATCGATTAATTCATTGATATGTTGAATCAAATTTTTATTTATAGAATTATTTTGAAGATTAAGTGTGATGAGTGTCTATAGAATGAAGCATAAAAATAAAGATACGATGCACATTACAGACTAACCTTATTCATTTGTAAGCCATGAATCAAGTGTTCTGCACCATTGTCTCCAATATGATTCGATCCAATATCTAATGTAGTGAGCGCCTATAAAAAATAAAAAAAACAAAGATAAATACAAAATAGATCAAATGAAAACAACCATATTAGTTTCTAATGCAGAAGCTAAATATTCAACACCTTTGTCTTTAATTCGATTGTCCCATAGATTGAGCATTATCAGTGTCTGACCGTGAAACAAAATATGCAGATGGATGTGACATATATATAACATTGATTATTCGTACCGAGTTCGTTTGTAACATGTTAGCTAAATGTTTTGCTCCCATCATTCCGATTTGATTACGTCCGAGGTCGAGTTTAGTAACTGTCTAAGTAAAAAAACAAGAATTAAAAATAGACTACCACAACTATCAAATGAAAAAGTTACTGTGTTTTCTCGTAATGCATCAGCCAAACATAATGCTCCAGCACCCGTAACTCGATTGTTCCAAAGATCGAGAGTGGTTAGTGTCTGAACGAATGGATTTCATATAAGAGAGGTTAGGAAGAAAGTAAAAGAAAAAGAAATACTTTGTTAGTTCTTAAAACATTTGCCAAATGTTCGGCTCCATCATCATCAATATGATTCAATCGTAGATTGAGTGTAGTAAGTGTCTACATGAACAAATATAGGCATCTATTAAAGAGAAATAAAGAAAAAAACTAACCATATTTGTTTGTAATGCATATGCCAAATATTCAACTCCTCTGCTTCTTATTTCGTTATCTCTCAAACTGAGTGTAATCAGTGTCTGCATGAAAAATTACTAATACATATTACTGATATGCAAAGAATGAATGATAAGTACTGAATTGTTTTCAAGAACATCAGCAAGATATTGTACTCCCGATGCTCCAATTAGATTACTACTAAGATCGAGTGTAGTCAATGTCTGCATATGAAAATTATCAAGATAATATATGGAAGAGATGAGTAGAAAAAAAAAAAGTTTACTAGAGTCTTTCGTAATGCATCACATAAATATTGCATTCCTTCATCTCCAATATGATTATCCTGAAGATCGAGCGTTGTCAGTGTCTAAGAATATAGCAAGACAAATATAGGTGATATTTGTAGAGAACAAAACTCACCGTATTTTTTGTTAATGCATTTGCTAGATTCTGTATTTCGTTCGGTCCAATATCATTTCCACCGATATTAAGTCTAGTAATTGTCTATAAAAAAAAAAGGTCAACATGGAATAGGGAATAGGTACTATAAGCAAGAAATCACTTTGTTGTTTTCTAATATGTCAACTAGATGTTGTACTCCTTCGTGTCCAATATGATTTCCACCTATACTTAATGTAGTGAGAATCTGTGGAGAAAAAAAAATTGAAGACAAAATATGAATAAGATAAGAAAATAATGAGAATCACCGTGTTGTCTCTTAGCGCATCAGCCAAATATTTTGTTCCTTGTTGTCCAATTTGATTTTTTTCCAAATTCAGCGTACTAAGTTGCTACGTATATAAAAGTAAAAGTCAATAGGAACAAGACAAAGAACAATCATAATCACTATATTATTTTGTAGTAGAGAGGCCAAATGAGGTATTTCTTCATGTCTGATATCATTTTGATTTAGATTCAGTGTAAGAAGCGTCTGTATTAAAAATCAAAGCGAATAAGGCATCAATAAAAAGATAAAATGAACGTTATTACTGTATTATGTTTTAATGCACATGTCAGATATGGTATATTGTATGCACGCTTATTATTGTTTTCAAGATTAAGTTCGATGAATACCTATTTGAATAAATCAAAAAAGATATGATACATATAAAGAAAATATTTTTAAAGCCGAGCATCACTTTCCGAATAGTGAATTAAACAGGTCTTCTGAAAATGAATCAATTACAAGTCAGTTTTTTAAGATGAAAAAAAATTCGCATGAGAGAGACACATTTTGTCTGGATGATGTAGAAGAGACTGTATAACACTAATACATCTATATACAAATGACAATTATTGCATATTCTGATCATTATTGATTAGTACGGAAGTTGCTTCATATCCTGTCAAAAATTGACAGCATATTTCTTCTCATTACTAATCGACTTTTAAAGGATAGATTCACTTAACTGATGTTATGTAATCAGATTGAAACAACACAATAAAACCTCGCATAATGGAAAATTCTTGTGAAATTCTAAGCTAGAAAAGGTCTTTATTTTGTGTTTTATATTCAAAAAAAAAAGATCGTTGATGTCTGTTAAATGGATAGCCTTTCATACATACTTCTTCTTCATTGACTTGATCTTTTTCATTTGATTGATACCTAGTGAAATAACAAACATCATCAATTGATAATGCTTGACATCTGATTATAAGTTGAATACTACTAATTTGGACTGGTATTGTATAGACCATTATTTGGGATGCTGATGATGAACATATTACACAATCACACGTGACATACCAATGTTTGTTCTCCAGCCAAAAGGGTGTTTGATATTGATTTATAATCGAATGAAGGCTACGATATTGAAAATAGTAATCAAGCCTTTGTTGAAAACAGAAGTTGAAGTTATTCAAGAGTTGTAATTTTTTTTGGATAAGCTCCTCCCATTGAAAACCATCACATAAGGAGTCAAAATTTCCTGACGAGCTGACTAGTTTCAAATGAATCAGCGATGGAGTCAAAGACAAAAGCACATCAAGTTTTTTGAAAGATAAATAAGAGATGTTCAGTGTTAGTGAAGTCAATTGTGGATAGGATTGATGGATAGACGATTCCACAGTCATAATATTACTATCGTACATTGTGCACTGCTGCATTACGAATGTTCGTAAAAGGGGACACTGTTCAAGAACAAATTGATATTCTTGAAAGGTACAATATTCTATTGTTAGACGCTGTAATAAACAGTGAGCTGGCCATGATAAAGTCTTCGTTATACTATTGAAACCTATTAAATGAAGTTTTTGAAGATTGGATTGAATTATTGCTATTGAAACAGGAGAATATGTTGAAGTACCATATGTTCTACATAACTGAATCGAAAGTGATACCAAAGAGAGAACATTGATATGTGGCAATAATCGATCTAATTCATTATTAAAAATCTCAAGAAGAGTCAACGAACGAAGCCGAGTAGATTGTCGAGTAGTAAACATTGATAGAACCAAATCGATATTATTCAATCGCTCGCTGTTCCCAACAGAAAATATTAGAGAAGTTATATTTTCAATACCAATAGTATCAGAGATAAATTTAATATGGTCATTTTCAATAGATGTGAATTTGAGTTCAAAGCGATCATAGGTATTAACAATTGCTTGGAGTCGACTGCAAGCACATCGAAGTGAACGAAAAATAGTTGGCGTATCGAGATAATCAAAAATGCGATGGAATATTTCGGTCGAAAGATCGAGAAGATACACGTTCGTCATTGATATTTTTTCTCTTGTTAGTAAATAAATCGGGTAATACAGACGAGAAGATGATTAATTTTGAAGAACTACTAGATCGTTATGATTTAACAAAGACAGCCGATCAATGATGATCTAAAGTTATTAATTCCTGTATTAGAAAATTATACAGTACTCAGAGCAGTCACTTGAAGCAAGGCTTGCTGTTCTTACTTACACTAAATAAATAATATTTATGTTTGTGCTATAGTACAATCATAGACTTCAATAATGGATTTAGATTGAAAGATAGTTAAGTATCTGCTATTGTTTCCTAAATAGCTCAAGATTCAGGCATAGAAAATGGTATTTTTATTAACATAACTCTAAATACATTCAACGACATTCAATAAAAAAAATATATCTTGCAGTCAGCAGTATATCTTAGAAAAATATTCTAATCAAATGCCTTTGTATACATTTGAATGGGGTTAGTAGTGAAAATACATTGAATTATTTTTAAAAAAGCTAATCATAAGTTGTTTTTTCCTTGATCATGTTTGTTATTAAGTTCATATTTTCTCTTTGACTGATGCTGAACAAAAAGCTATACTGATTTATATTACATCGCTCGTTTACATTCATCGAAACAGACGAACTATGAATAGTGAATTCCATATTTTGTCCGTGTATATGTGTGAACAAATGTTTCAAAGTGTGTTTCTTACCTTCTGAGAGAGTTGAATAAGAATGATTCAGTTGACAAAAATGACTACACTCAAAAAAAAAATGTCTGTGTATTGCATTTTCTTTTTCTTCCTCTCAATTTTTCTCGTCTAAGAAGATTTTTTTTTCTTATGACTCTTCGACATGCTACCATAACAGAAGAAGAAACAACAACTTATTCAACTGCGTGAGTAACTAGATCAACATAGAAGTATTTTGTTTTTCTATAAGATATATGTATTTCTTTACAAACAGCACCTTGATCTATTTCATCCCAAATGAATAAGAAGTATGATATGTGAGTGATAAATTTCAATTATCAATTATGTTCAATGGGTAAAACTTTCTAATATCAACTTCGATAATGTGATATACATCACATTCTGTACTTTTATCGACTTTGTCCGCAGTTAGTTCCTATGGCAACATATTTACATGCATATAGGAAATGATATGCAGTACAATTCATGTAAAAGAAAACACAACAAAGTAATCTGATTTTAATCCAACTTTCTTATTTTGTTAGTTAATTTCGATAGATTATGTGACTTTTAATGGATTTGAATTGCTATGAGCATAAAATGCGTTTTTCTTCAGTGTTCATTTATAAACTTCAATTTCTGATTATGTCTTTTGACTCCTCATGTCGAGGGTATAAGTGTGGATGTGTCTGTGTGTGTGGAATATGGATGTGAATTCATCTTAATACCGCTCATACCCATCTTCAAATATTGCCATTTCATCGCATGAACTGATGAGATGATATTGGATTATTCATCTTATACGGAGCTCTGGTGCATAGATATATAAGTATTAAAAAAAAAGAATGATCATTTATTCAATAAATCATGACATTTGATAGAATCGATTTCTTTATTTTTCCATCATATATCAATTGCATGATAGCCAGATGTTCTGATTTCTAGCATTTTTTTTTCTAATGAATTTTTGCTTTTCAAATTCATTCCGTTCAATTCTCCTTTGTGAACTGAGCAATTGATTTGAAGATACAGCAAAGTTTCCAACGGCGATTATGTTTCATTGCATCTTTGGTATTTAATCTTTCCTTGATTTTTCCCATATCCTTCGATATCGACTTGTTGATTAATTGATAGTGTGTTATCGCAAGCAAGCATGTTATGCCCACGCCAATAGAGCATTTTTACAGACTCGTTCGCAATATTGAAAAGATTCAAAGTTCAGTTTGTATAATTGAGAAGAAACCGTTCGAGCTCATATCCCGTAAAGTGTATTTACTTTTGCCGTATATGTTGCTCGTGCTATTATATTAATCATTTTCGTAGCTTGGACGAAAAAATCCACAAAAGATTGGTTTTTGACCATCATCAAAGTTTGACTCTGTCAAGATATCAGCAATCTTACTCTATCAAAAGTATAGAGTTCATTTATTTTGAGAACAAATAGACTGTGTAGAAACCAAATACTTCATTATAATCTAAAGTGGCTCAAATAACGACTGAGTTGTTTTAGGTAAGTTTGAGCAATCGCTTTTATCAGAGTGTTACAGGAATACCCACACTCACATCTGATAGAAAAATGTGAAAGTCATTCAATTGTTCCTTCGTGAGCATAGTTAAATGGTGTCTTTTACTTTTTTTCTTCAATTTTTGACAAAAGCATGCTGCATGTATAAGAGATGATTCATACTTCTGATTGCTTTATACCATTAAAATGTCGATGTTCTTTTCTTCCATTCAAACCGATGGTGTCAATTCTTCCAACTTTCTTCATTCTACTCATTCAAGTGTCCATCAACACGGAATTTTCTTAAGTGCCCACGATGGGAAAATTCTCCAGCCCCATTCTGTCTTTTTCGCAATATAAAGGGACAAATCGATTAAGTGTCATTTAATTAAATGACAGCAGTATAAAAATATCATACGAAAAATGATTCAAAATATTTCTCTTTAAAAAATCCAAACAACGATGTCATCAATTAATTCATTATATGAGGCTTGTAAGAATAATGATATAAGTCGTGTACGTGAACTTCTACAAACTTTGCCCGATGATGAATTGAATGAGCAAGATCCTAATAAGCGTACAGCTTTACATGTTGTCGCATCATATGGACATGCGGAGATATTAGAACTTTTATTGGCACATGAAAATATTAATCAATCGATCAAAACTCAATGGAGTTGCGTTGCTAACGATGAAGCTCCTGCTTACTTAAAGTTTTTGTTTGATAAAATGTCGACAATAGACCAGACCGATACCATCAATGGATATAATAATTATATCGAAGAATCAATCGAATGGTTCGATACATATAAAAATGCCTATCGAATTGCCTACGAGAATCATACTCATATGAAGCGATGGCTAACTAAAATATCGTTCGCTCGGTTGGTAGAAGAAATTGATACTGGCTATATTGACAAAATTGATTTTGGTTCTGATCAAAATGATCAGAAACTTTTAATCAAAGGCTATATGAAGCAAGCCATGGAGAACAATGATTCAACACCACTTGTTCGTGCCTATACGGAAAAGACACGTTTCGTTACCAAACTAAACGAAGATTTAGCCAATGGTGGATCTGATTTTCGGTTCGAGATAAGCTTCGCAATGAGCACCACAGTTTATTGTGATAATGATCCACCAAAAGGCTTTGGTCAATACATTTTCGTTGCCATTCTCAGTCATCATCCACAACTACAACAATATCGTCATTACATTGGGACAACCTACCGTGGTGTGAATGTGAAAGACTCATATTTAGATCAGTATGAAGAAGGTAAGGTTATCCTAACGCGAACATTTTTGTCTTCATCAACTGATCGAGTCGTTGCGCAGAATTTTCTAATGAATCTCTCACTCGACCTGAAGTCGAATCGTCAAGTCATATATACATATCACATTCGAAATTCATGTCAAGCCATCGATGTACACACCATATCCACGTACCCAAATGAGAACGAAATCCTCATTATTCCATTCACCACATTCAAAATTACTAGTGTCAAGAAAAATCTCAATGGTATTAGTTATATCGAACTCGACGAGTATGGCATGAATAATGCTGACAGTATCTAACCCACACTTTCGAGATATCTACTAATGCAAGAAATAGTGAAATCTGACAAATAAAACCAAAAAGTCACAAATTGTCTATAATCTTAGCCGTACTCTAGTGAGTTGAGATAAAAGCATAAGAGAAAATAGACTTACAGTAGAACTATACTTTTTTGTATATAAAACCTAGAGCTCCATCGATATTTGTAACATTTACACTCACGGCCTTATCATGAATTGCATCATGGCATTTGAGTGACTATATTTGATCGGTTGTTTACTTTTTGTGATAGTTACTGAAACGGGAACTGTTTGTGTTCTTAAGCAAGAAAGCACGATTATTGGTTTAACAGCTGAAGACTAAAAGTACCACCATCAATAAATAGGATGAATATGACGAGTTAATCAAACTATCGTCTTTGTAGGATGCGATGTTGCGTATACTGACACTTAGATTGGGTGGATTACATTCGACTGTTCGTTTTTTTATCATAGTTGTCGTTGTTTCAATTACCGTTCGATTGAAGTAGTTGTGGCTTGTTTTCATCTGATTTATCATTTATTTACTAAAAGTCCATTGTGAATAATCTTCTTCGTTCGCTTCTCTTTCTTAACCACAAACAGATTCGAAAATGGGTGTGACTGTGACTGTGGGTGGTGTGGGCACGAGTGATGAGCATGGATGTCGGCGTTCTGTTCAAAAAAGGTGTCATAAGGAATCATTTAGGATGTTAGCGAAGATGCTGAACTTTTTCAAGTTTCATTCGTTAATTAATAAACCATCAAAACGTTCTCGATCACTTAAAGAACCAGGAGAAATAAAAAATGATTCCAAAGGCTCAAATGGGTGATATCTTAATCCTTTTATTCTTTAACCTGAACTTCTTTCACAAAAATGGTTCTAGAGCAAGTTACTTGAATTAAGCTAGGTCATTTTTTTCAATGTGACTTCATTAACATAAAACGGAAAAGAGATTTTATATAAGTGCACACACATATCCACCTATAATAGTAAGTGGCACGTCAAGCTCGGATGGCACATTCAGTATGTTCGACGAACAGTAAGATTGTCAAGACGAATATCGTTGTTGTTAGTGCCATTATTGTATTGTTCATAATCTCATATAAATTCTTTGGCCTTATTGTCTCATTTACAAAGATTACAAAAAAATACTCATAACTTCAATATTTTTAGTAAATCAATAATTTTGCATCCGTATGTCACTTTTAATTGATGACCGTCAGTCATCTTGTATTGAAACAAGTTGTATGAAAAATGAGAAGGAACCAGCAGTGTCAATAAGACAATATAAGATCAAATTCGTCTTGATACCATTAGATACTATTAGCTGTAATATTTTTAATTACTATCACTGTTGTCTTAGTTGCAACAGTCATAGTATTAATCAAAAAGAAGAATGAATCAACTGTAGGTAGTAGTTGTCGTTCGATAAGACTCATCCCTTTTCTGACTTTTAATGTATCTGCTGTTTGCAGAGAAACAAAGTCATTTTTCACAATTTATTGATAAGAAGAAAGAAAAAAAAAGACAAAAACTTTGTTTGAAAAGTTTGATTAACATACATCCAAGCTCTTGAGTAACTTAGAAATGTGTCTCTAATTCATCAAGTAGCTCAACACATGAAAAAACTGGCTTGTTTTGTTACGAAATGACAGACAGTTCCATTACCACCATGTCGCTCTAGTAAATCATATAAAAAGTCATCTTTATTTAATTTTTCTATTGATTTATGATGGCACATCATGGTCACTGTCGACCTAACAAATTCATATTCAAAAGTAACTGTGATCAATTGTGTCATATTAATTTTATGACAGATAAAATAGGAACAATCTCCATCGATTGCTAGATGACAAACTATAGTTAACTCATAATTACCACACAGTCTTGACGGTTGCACATCGATCACTGTAACGTTGAATGCATTCGGAAAAGGCAGCTGCTGGACGTTTTCACTTTCCAAGGGCAAAACTTTTGTAAATACTTTAGTTTTCAGTTGATTCTGAGTATAGTTGAAAATTTCTTGTTCATCGAATAGACAGACCATCCATTCCTCAGGATCCAATCCAATCTGTTCGCTCTGATTACAATGCGGCAAATTCTGTCGATTACACTGATTTATTTCAGTACTATTATCCCAAAGAAGATTTGGTATTGTATGATAACCACCAAATGTAATCGTATTTTCGAATGGCAACATGTAAATTGATCGATATTGCTGTTTCATTACCTTGTTTCGTTGGGATTCACATGGAAAAGCTGAAGAATCAATTGACTGCAGCATACGTGACAATGTTGGCTGGGTGGGTGCATTCACACCATGCATCCATCCTTGTTGTACTAAAATCCGAGATTGGATCGATCTTAAACAGTTTTTGTTTGTGGTGTCACTCCTTTGGGGTGCAGCTGAACAAAGTGTTTCAATTATTAGTATCAAGTACAAGAAATACATTGTAATAATATGCATTTTTCTAGAAATCTGTTCCTCGATTATATATGTATGTATATGTACGGCATAAACAGAAAGCCGCGATTACATTTTGATAGACGCAATTTATTATAAGAGAAGGAAATAAACTATGGTGTGTCATAAATCAAATATTTAATTTATTTACTGAAACCTTGTGCTTCTATTTTTTTTTGGTATAATATATGGCACTATAAACCTTTTTTGAGTCGCATATGTCGCAAACAGCTCACATCATCATTATTTATGTCGTAAATGGAGTCACAAATAGTGACACTTTTCGCAACACACTTCATTTTAGCGACGAATTTTTTGATATAAATAATTGCAACATGAGCTGTTTGCGATGCATGCAACAAAAAAAGTTTAAAGTGTAATTTTACTTTATTTCTTTTCGTTTGTACATTTGTTAAGTTAGGTAGAAGAAGTAAAGGTTTTCTAGCAACGACATGTTTCTTGAAAACTGTTCCAGCACTACATGTTTAAATGGGGGCTACTGTTCTCTGAATGGAACTACATTGTGTTCCTGTTCTCCATGTTTTGTTGGAGAAAGATGTGAAATTGAAGATAACTTACTATGGCGCACGTATCCATATGTCATGAGGATTGCAATAGAACAATCAAAATCTTCGGTTAATTATCGGCTTCTCTTCACATTGTGTCTTAGTTTTTGGATATTCTTCGGAATAATTAATAATATCCTTGCTCTGCAGACATTTCTCTGTAAAAATGTTAGGTACATATATTCTAACATTTATCTCATCGCATTCTCCTTAAGTAGTATCTATATTATGTTATTTCTTCAAACGAGAATAATGATCACATTGTACGCCAATAAATCAGTTACTCAGTCGTATCTCTACCAATATGTATTTGATTGTTATATCGCTGGAACTATGAATGTAATAATAACGGCTGCCAGTATGTGGTGTTCGTCAATCTTGGCCGTTGAACGCACTCTCATCGATCTATTCTTCTTTAAATTATTTGGTAGAACACGAGAAAATTCAGTAATCATTGTAATGATCATCTTCACCTTCGCCACTCTTTCAAAATTACCCACGATATTTATGATAACAATTGCACCAGAGCCGTCTTCTAGTCTAATAACGAATGCCTACAGTTGTACATTCAACACTAGTAAGTATTCACTGGTGATGGCTAATCTATTCTTTACCTGGTTTAATCCAGTTGGTTCGAGCTTCTTACATTTCATAGCCAATATACTGGTGCTTATAAGTATTGCACGAAGGAAAGCATTTCTCTCCCAAGGACATCGATCACAATCAACTGTACGTCGCTCCTTTTATCAGGAACTCAAAGAGCACTTTGAATATTTTCTACCACCTTTTGTAATTCTTTTATGTCAACTTACTGACTTAATTGCATTTCAAGTAGCCTCGCGCAGCGGTTGCTTGGAAACAAAATTTGGTGTTTGGACACATATTCATTTACTTGCTAGTTTTATAATTTATGTACCACAATCAATGACCTTTGTACTGTTTGTATATCCCGCAAAAAGTTATATGAAGAACTTTTGGAAGCACTCGGTAGTTGGATGGTCGATTCACCGATTGAAAAAGAAACTCTTTGTATAAAGTTTTTTGATGCCAAGCTGATTAGTGTCTAACATATGAACACTTTTTCTATTTTATACATAAAGGAACCATTTCTGTTTATTGATATAGATATAAAAGCAGAGACATACATTGCTCAAAAATGAACCTGTTAAAAGCGTGTTTCTGAGAGGGTAACACATAAACGCCAAAAACGAGGTTCTCAAGGTTTAGCTTATATTTAAAAAAACAAGCGCTACTAGACATAACCCTAGCCTTGGTGAAGACTTGATAGTCGATGCAATGCCAATTGGACTCAAGTTGGCTCATTTGTGTTTAACAATGTTAGAATGTGAGTTTGGATGTTGGTGAAGATGTTATTGGAGAATAGAGTCACACTCACATCCATGCTTATCCGCATCCATACTTACACCCACATCAATACTTAAATCTGTTGTATAAACATATTGCATAAATAAACCTATTTTGATCATAGTTGAAATTGGAAGGATGTTTTTTTTAGGAAAAGATAAAAACAGAGAAAATGTCGCTATTTGTAAAAATGGTGCTGTTGGACATGCCATCGAGTAGACAGAGTGAGAAATAGAGAACTTTGCATTTATGCACAATTAGCAGCGACTTCCCAGAGCTATGTAGCAGTGAGTTCTATTTTCAAAAGTAAATATTCATTCATATGAGAAGAATAAACTACCAAGAGAAATATGTAGGAAGTAGACACATCTCATAGAATCTCACTAGGAAAATCTATAAAACGACTTGTCTAAACTTAACACTGTGACGCTTTCGACACACTTTTTCAAGTTACTCAGGAAACTGTGAGAGCTAAAAAATTCACTCAGACGCCATTCGATGCAGTTTATCATGCTCTATTTATACCGTGAAAACGACGTTTTTTGGTGAAACCCTCGAGTTTCCAGGAAGGGTTTTTGGTGGATGTGGGCATCGGTGTAGATTAAAAGAAAATCCACAAACACGCCATTCATACACATACCCCACTCGCATACACCCACAACCTACTGATCTGACACCGTCTGTTGTTATCCATTCAAGATTCTTAGCAGATCCATCTCTATGAGAGGAGAATATCACGGATTGGCGTCATGAGGTTGTCTCATGTGTTCGTTCCTCGCTGATTAATTACAATGAACTACTTTCATTCCAATATCTTAATAGCATTTCTACGGCATAAGTCATAATCCTCCTCCCTGGACATGCGATAATCAGATTTCATGAGAATGACAAGTTTGAACTTGGAGAGGATCTTCATTCGGACAAGATTGTCTATGGCTGTCTTGACAATGCTGAAAAGTGTTATTAGTTAGATAATCATATGAAAGACTTGAATTTACCCGTATTTGCTTCATTATCAGATATAATTTGTCATTTATTGTCTTTTAGAGAAAGCATAGCTATTATACCATATCGAGCTTCATGAGCACAGACAAATATTTTCCTATATGTTTTAGACCAAAATTTGGATTGTAGCAGACAACGGTTACAACGAAACTGAGTTAGATTTCGCTCTTAATGATATCAATACGGTGCCAACTTGTTATTGAGATCATGATGATGACAATAAGCTTGCTATAGTAAAAGAATTTCTTAGTTCTGTCAATGATTCGGAAGAATTTGTTTACGAACTACCTGATGGCAAGTCATATGGTCAGAACACGTATCCAAAAATTACTTCTAAACACGAGTTAGAGAAAGAATGGGGTGAAATTATTAAGGACATGTCACGTTTCAAATACTTTGGACAACGGTAATTGACTGCTACATTATCCTTACATTGAGTTAAATAAATGTTGACGAACAAAAAATGACAGAACATTCGGAGAAACTAGGGACAGTAAAAAGATTTATCTGAAGGTGATCAGCACTTCACAACTACAACATAGTTTTCTCGATTTTTTAATTCTCAGAATGATTTACTGCGCTCTGTACTTGATTCAATAAGACTAAATGGATATGAATTTTAATATGTTTCTAAACATTCTGGACAATCTGTCGAAATTTGCCATTTTTTACAGTGTTATACCAGCTTTGATATACAGTTGACCAACTTTTTTTTACATATATTTTAACCTTCTTGAAGAAAAAGACACTTTGATGTTGTGTGTGGATTAAAAATAAAACAAATAATCGTTCACATCCACATCCATCCACGCTGTCTATCACATTGTCATAAGTACCCTTCCGAGAATTCTCGTATAGGTAGGCGTTCTTGACTCACCTGATAAATTTTCAACATGTTGCTGGTAACGTTTTATCAGTCATAAAGGTAATGACTTATCAAGTTTTGCATATATAAAACTTTCTTTTTTATTCTGTTGCAAACCAGAGTGACTTGAGAAGCATGTATAATAGAACGGATTCGAAGGTAAGCATAATATACAGGTGTGTAAATTGCGCTGGTATTCTACCGTTGCGTGGTCAATATTATACTGTAAATGTATTAGATCTTTTGACTGTTGTTAAGATGAGGATTTTAAGCCAAAACAGGCAATAAAATTGATGTCTTTTTGAAACCATCATCGACGAAAATCACTTTTCGGCTTCATAACTTTGATGTGACAAAAGTTTTTTTTTTGTATACCCTTTTGTGGCGAAGACTTTTCACATTCTGATTATTTACTTTAATTAGAATTTCGGTCTGAATATATCTACGAACTCTTGTGAACACTGCTTAGACTCGCTGAGAGGCTATTTTATGCTCTAAAATATTAAGGAACTTTAAAATCTAATTAAGAAGTAAAAATTATAAGAATAGCTAGCTACTGTTTCATTTCAAGGTTTGACCAATTTATTAATTTTGCTACGATTTCTTAAAAACCACAAGAAATTAATCAGTGGTTTTTCTGTTCTTTAACAAATTTATAATGAGGATTTGGCTCAAATTCTTGCACTTCAAACGATAGCATTCAGAAGAAAATAGTATTTCACACAAAATGTTTCAAAAGGTTTTAATCATTGGGTTTAACAGAAAAAGAATATTAATCGCAAAATATGAGAATAGATACAAACATTGGTCTCATCTGAATTCTTCGCTTGTAACTCACCGAATCATGTATTTTAGTTTTATTGTGAAAGAATACTGAAAAAAAAACTCATGATGGGGCTTTTCTAGGTATCCAACTGGTTTTTGATCGAAGCAACGTTTAATTGATGAACATTGTTGAGCAATCTTCTGCTAAGATCACGTCGAAAACTAACTTTCGGGTTTCGACTTAGAATTCGTTACCAAAAACATCTGCAATGAATCAAGTTGAATATCATTTTTTTTAGCTTTTCTAGTGTCTCCCATCTTGAGAGACTCATTACTTGAAATTCTCGCATGTGTAAAAGCAAATTTTGTTCATATATTTATTAGTTTGAAACTGAACGCTAAATGTCAACGAACCTCAGACAATTCATGAACTTAGAAAATTGTTTTTTTTTTCTATTTCAAACGATAGAAATTATTAGTTAAGAGTGTGCTTCACAATTACAAAAAAAGATGAAGTTCTATTGAATGTGCAACTCAAATATTCATCGTATGCACCTTTAGTTTTTTCGATCTTTTTCCTCCAAAAGTACAATACTCATGCTATTCAATTATGTTTCTGTCGGTTATTGTAGTTAAAACTATACTGACTTTTTTTTTTATTAATATAGGTTAACCATCCCCCTTCCTATGATGTAGCTGTCCGTATTAGACCTTCCGATGGAACAAATGAGCCTCCACCACCTTATGCTACCGTATTCACTATTGAACAGCCTGTTGCAAACGGAAGAATGGTGGAGCATCAACAAATTCATATTCATTCGAATCGAAATCAGTCACAAAGTCACACATCACATGGAAATCGCTTTGTTTGTAAAAAACGTTTCATCGTCGTCTTCTTCGTTGCTATTTTTATATTCGCTTTATCAATTGTTGCAATCGTCCTTGGAGCACGAGATATTTCCAAAGGCTCTCATCACCAGCGCCTCGGCATATGGCTGATCGTCGTCGGCGGAATTACTCTAATTGGTTCATCGTTCGTCGGTATCTTGGTAAGATTCTTATCAGTAGGTTGGATGTTGAAACAACCTAGAAACTCAACTAACAAAATAAACGAATGCTTTTCAAAAGTTATTTATCTACTAGAGATGATTATAAACATTATTGTCATCTAAGAAATTGGTTGAATTTAGACTAAACAAGAAAATCGGTCGCAATTAGTATCATTGTATGCAAAAAGAATTCACAGCATTTGATTATGGTCTAATCCTTATGATTTTTCTGATTTAAAAATAACTTTGGATGCGAAAGCAATTTTTCTAAAATCTCAAACTTTAAAAGCAAGAATTGAACTATAACTAAATTTTATATTGCAAAGAAAGAAATCTTTATTTGAGAATATTATCAGTAAATTTCATAGAAGATCATCTTGTAATCATTTTAATATAACTCAAATGCTTTTATGTTTTGATTATTAGATTATTCGTCCAATCATCCCGAATACTTTGCGTCGAGTAAAATACTCAACTCCATTCATAATAGTGATGATTCTGTATATCATCATCATTCTCTGTTTAATTATGATCGTGCGTAAAACTATGTTTTTCAATCATACATTCTCTATTTCGATTGATATGTTTTAGGGTACCATTTGGATAACATCCGATATGAAAGACAAGAAAAGCAATCATTCTGACTCACGCATGCTCAATTTCGTAATCGGCGTGAACCTGATATTGCACACGACT
This sequence comes from Rotaria sp. Silwood1, assembly GCA_905250075.1. Lineage (NCBI taxonomy): Eukaryota > Metazoa > Rotifera > Eurotatoria > Philodinida > Philodinidae > Rotaria > Rotaria sp. Silwood1. The sequence goes on along the minus strand of CAJNOP010000882.1, from coordinate 22,091 downwards.
TTCATTTGCCTTTGTGGAATTCGCTCATGCATGAATCAGTCTGAATGAAACTCTTAGCCGCACATCAGATAATTGAAATATGGCATCTATTCTATTCAGTAAGATCCATTTCATTTATGTTATTGTCGGCTGAAAGTTCGTTGATGACAAATCGAGGGCATCTTTTTTTTTCAGAACGAAATATGAAAAAAACCTCATGAATTCTGTGATGCATTTACATTTTATTATGTATTTGCATTTTAATTTTTGTATATTCAACCTATTTTTTTTTACCAATTATATAACAGTATTTACGTGATTTAATGATATAAATGACGAATCATGTACAATAGAACAAGTTTATGAAGAAAAAAAAAATATATAATAAAAAAAACTTTTAAGTTCAATAATAATCATAAAGTTACGAGTGCTTTAATGTTTTGGGTATATGGTAGTGATAGGTAGGTCAATAGACTTGAAAGTTACAAATCTATTATGATTTATCATTAAAGCTAAACGCTATTATCATTCTAATCCTCGATTAGTTTAGTTTTTCTGTATAGTTTTATCCTATCTTACAAATTTCATTGCATATTTCAAAAAAATCATGAAATTTATAAAAGAACACAATAAAACTCAATAAACATCAAAAATAAATAATGAAACTCAAAATATACATGATTGATAAATTTTATTGTTGTTATATACACGAGCGCGGGGTACTTTTGCAGTTATCAGTTTTATTAGAACTATTTCGCCTATGTCAACGGACAGAAATCTAACGAAAGATAAAACCTATTGACAAAAGAAATACTATGGTAATTGGAGAAAGAAAAGAATACAACTTTATCAAAATCAACAACAACATGCATGTTTTATTTAAGTGTTTGTCAAATATTGGCTTGTCTCACTGTGGAAGATAAGAGTCGATTTGAAAACAAGTGTATATTGAAACCATATGAGTATTATTACAGCTAGTCAACATGATAGAATGCATAATAAAATCATTATTCTTTCTCTATTGACATATGAACCGTTCTCTTATAATGAATAGAATTTTAACTAAGATGACAAAACAACACCATTAATACATAAACTATACTATGAGATGCTTACAATATCATTAAATGTTGCTTAGTTCAGACTTATCAATAATTAGAATACTAAGACAAGATGATTCACCATACAAAAATTCATGACATCTGTAACAAATCTTTCAAAGAGTATTTAATATGAACGGTCAATCGTGATGACAAGACATAAAATCATCTGCTGCTAATCACTTAAAATCAAGTTTTTGTAATAGGTATCGCAAGTTGCTAATGTATACTATTCGTTCTTGAGAGCTTTTCGTAAAAGTTTGTCATCGTATATACTTATGATCATGAAACCCGTATTCGAAATAAAAAGATATGCAAGATTTAAGAAAATATCACTTTCAGAAGTCCTACGAAAAAATCAAGAAACGACATATGGTAAAGTGTAGACCTAGCACAAAGAAATTTTTCTTCCAGCAAGACTTACTTTTGTTTTCATCGACGATAATGGAACTTGGAATCTATTCAATGAATCTTCCATTGCTAATTTTACTGAAAGTTTTTCATAAAATTTTGTACGAATATATTGCTAATAACAAGTGTCATGTGCACATCTATATATGTACATACCATGATGAAATAAAAAATGACGACACACAATATGTAAGCAATGTCAACAAAGGAAACCTTCACGTTTTTCCATCGATATTTAATCCACTTTATTCTTTCAGGAGCACATGTTCTCTGTCAACTACAACTGAACTGTCTTTTAAAAATTATAGTGAATACATCAGTTCATGTATGTATAATACTACACAATAGATATGATGAAGAGTACAGTGATTGCTATCAAGCATTCTTATTGCATTTGAAAGTAAAGTTTAGTCTAGCAGTTCCACAGAAGACTTTTGGAGAAAATAAAAACTTTTCTGAATCTATGTCATATCTATTTCGAATGTGATGTTCAATTATTTGACGCAAAGCTAATCTATTTGTATCGAGAGTAAAAACAAAAACCTTGATTAACATGAACGAAATGAGCACAAATAAGACAACAAAGCAAGGCAAAGATCAATAATGAAGAAGGTTGAAGCACAAAAATCATGTGTTGTTCGATTCGTTGTATGATCTAAAAGCAATATCGTCATTGAAACGAAAACTGTTATTCAATAGCGTGATCATATCAACTAGATAGATATAAAAAAATAGAAAAAAAAATACATAAAGAGGAGGCTAGTGATATGAAATTTATTCTTTTTCTGTAAACATAACTTATCGACAAAAAAAATTATAACAATCACATCATTTGCATGTGTCTTTCAAGAGATTTCAAGAATGTTCGTGTGCACGTGGTTATGAGTGTGAATCATTTGTTTATCCACACCCACATCCTAATTATGGTCAATAGATGTTTTGAATTCGTACAAACATAAATTCCTGTTAAAAATGATTAAACATCCTTTATGGTAATAACAATGATTATAGTACAGATTTGTTTCAGCGAAGTATTCTCATCGTATACTATGAAGTTCATTGACTTTGAATAATCACAGCAGATCGGAATCCAAGATGGAAAACGATAGATTCGAGTACACGAAAAAGACGGATATCATATGAATAGTATTGGATGCTGATAGTTCAGGTACATTGGACAGATCATGTTTCTATGGAAATATCATACATGGACATAACCATCATTATACGATCAATACGTGTAAAAAGATATCATAAAGAAGTAAAACGTCTTAATATTTTTTTGTTTGATTGAAATAAAAATGAAAATTTTGCAATTGTCAATCACTAAAAAGCATAAGTGTAAAATACAGTTTCTTTTAGTATTAAACTTATAAGTAACAAGTAGGCCATTAAAACCATTCTTAATTCATGTTGCTTTTAAATCTTTTATTGAATGTGTTATTTATGAATCGATTCGAATCAACCAACTCGTAGATTTTTATCACTGTATCACATTCATCATTTCAAGGAATCGTTTCAGTTTTCACTCGTAATCTGCACAGAAAAAAAAAACGGCCAAATAATGTATCTAGTTGCTAAAAGTATAATCTTCAAAAAAGCTTAAAATATGTGAAATAGTTTTGTCTCTTTCTTTTATTTTCATAGAATCTAAGACAAAAAAATGAGGTCATGGGTTAGTAATGGTCGAGTTTAGAAATAATTTTCTGATAAACCATTACTGTCGGATCTCCGTATGCTTTTCGACTAAATTTGTATGTTAAGTTGAAATCGAATTGATGTTGAGTAAGAACAGAGGATGTACAAAGAATTTCGTCATCATAAGCTATTTCATAACTATGTACGAAATTGCATGCTTTATATAATTACTCAACATCGAGTATGACTCAATTTTGGCGAAACTTCTTTATAAATTTGAAAATTTGGTCCAACAGCCAAATGCTTATTTGAGTGTTCTGAGTATTCTGTCAGCTCACAGACATGTACTGCCTTAAGATAAAAACCATAAATTCAGTAGAATTATAATTCAAATATTTACTTATTGAACAAGAAAATAACTAACCGCCTTGATTAACTTTCGTTTCTTCATTATGTATGAAATATGAGCTATTTGTAGATGTGAAAAATAGAGTATAATCTGTACCAAATAATGTATTTGTAGCTAAGTCATCTGATGAAATTTTTTCTATGAACCCAACTGTACTAATTAGAGATCTGCTCATTCTCATATTCAAACGAATTCTCGAGAAAGCAGATAGTTCTAATTCAGTCAAATAGTTTCACGTATTAAGATCTTTAGGAACTCTCGTCGAGAAGAACTCAAAAAACAACTCTGATACGTGTGTGTAGGGCATAGATTAAATCCTCTATTCATCAATGCTTACAATTACATTCTCGCTGACCTACATCAAAACTTCCAGCTAAACATCAAACATTCTTTGATTGATGTGATAAAGATGGAATGATGTAATTTAAATTAGGTAGCATTTCATCAAATAACCTTCTGCTTAGGTATATTCCTGTTGATTTCTCTTTAAGTGAGTTACTAAAAACTCCCTAGTGAAGTATTTCTCATGATTGATACGCATCCTTATTGCTACATTTTCATTTTAAAGTGATGCACTGACGATATTCTATTAGTTGTTTTTTTTTTATTAAGCAAATACAAATCTATTCCCTCATTTATCACACGGACTGGGCACTATTTCATGTTATCCCTTCGGTCAGTTTTCTTTTTGTAGATCCATTATTTTAAACAGTTCTGTTTTTTCGAGGTAATTCATATTTTTGTTATTAGAGTGTCATGTGTGTGGGTGTTGAATCTGGATGTAGAAGGAAAGAATATTCACAGTCACCAGTCACACCCTTCAAAATATTCTCTATTCCAATCTTGCCTCATACCATCGTGAAAAAACGAAAAACAATCAGATCGAAATTAATGACTTTATGATTAGAGTTCAATTGAAATGGTATGTATTTTAATTCAGTTAAAACCCGTTTGAAAAATAGCAGAAAAATCTCGGCCTTTGTGACTAGAAAAAATGATTTTGGTTGGATCGAAGTCATGCAAATTTAATCTGATGTTTTCTCAATTGTTTTTCAGATGGATTAATGCGAGAGTCATTCAGCCTAAAACATACATAACATTACATTCCTTTGCTGGCCATTTTTAGTACTTATTTAACTCTATTCAGTAGATACTGAAATGTTGCTTTTTGTAAGCTTTTGCATGAAAACAGAACTGACTGTAAACGTCATACTTTTCTTAGGCCTATATTAGAAGCTTTCAACAAACGCATGGCATTGCCTTCTTCCGTCTACAGTGACGCAATGGAGGTATTTTTATCTTGCTACCCACCCTATGTTTTATGAGTGATGACTCAAGAAATGGAGAGAAGGACAAAAGAAAACAAAATATTCCGGTTGTTTCAATCGTGATACTGCAAAATATTCAAGTTGATTATGTGATTAGTCAAAATAACAAGTTGATATTTACGTGCGAAAGATAAGAAGATTATCAATTGATTCAAACTTTTTGATCATTGAAAAACGAAAAGTAAATAAGAATTATATTATTCGATTATGGCAGAAGAAAATTTGTTGAATAAGTACGTTTTTCCATTGCAATAAAGCAATTCAAGTTTGATCACAGATGACTTGACTATTTTTCACTTTTTCTTTGCAACATAACCTCAGTATCAGTATTTTGTTTATATCTCAATCAGGTTTCATCACTCAGTCTTAAACTTTTCTTCGAAACAATCTTTAAGTTTGTTATTGCATTATTTCCGTGGTGTGTTTCCTTGGTTTTCCTTTTCTTTCTTTTTCTCTTGCTCGAATTTGATAATTCATGTATTGATATACTTCATCTTTCCTTTGATATTTGATGTAAATATATGTTGTTTCTATCTAATACCGCAAGAGTGATTTGCGGGACTAGAGAAATTAACTGATTTAAACTTAATAAGGCAACTTATATATAGAACAACATATACTAGATAGTACATGATCTTTTGATTAAAATTTGCAGATTAACATCTTTTTTTTTTAAGTTTCAATGACGGATCAAACTTCAAGTAATTCACCAGATGATATGATAACAACTGAACCTTAACAAACAGTTGATAATGATCCAACATTAGATCAAATGTTTGTTTCATTATCCATTAGCAATCCTGAACAGCAATGTACTTAGGTTGATCGAAAACGACTTATTCAAAAATAACTTGCTTTATTATTACATGCATATAAGTGTTAACAACGTGAAAAACAAACTATTAAAGGTGAAATACCTCATCCAAGTACATCATGTATATTACCACATTGTAGTACTATGAAAAGCGTCCTACAATATATGACAACATATACGATTCTTCATTGTGTTATTTCACATCAAATTATCTTATATTGGCATAAGTGTGATAATTCTCAATTTCCCATTTGTCAACCAATGAAAAACTCATCAACTTTAGCCATATTAAGATTAAACAACTAACAAAATTAATACTAATGCAATAAATATAGAACTGACAATTAGTTAAGATGACTAGAACAAGCATTATGGCAGTCGTAAGTGGTCATGTACAACATGGATACGGCTAGCTCAAACTACTATACATAATCATTTCTCATCCGAATTATATCTGTTTTCATCAGTAAAGATGGCGATTTGTTTTTCTTAGTTTTACCCTAGTAAACAAAAGAAAAAAAAACCTATTTATTTGTAAACCTTTACTCAATAGATTAAACAGCATTTTGTTAGATATCGTTGAATTTATTTAATAAATACTTATCTGTTGCCTATTTTTGACATAAGATTTTAAAAAAATATTGTTTAATTTTTTAAAAATATACTTACGATTATATACACTGTTGAGGTGAATCTAAACAAACAAAAAAATTAAGTAATTTTTCTTATGCAAAACTCATCGTGGAAAGAAATTTGAATAAAGCTGTTTTTTTTAATACTTACAATGGATATATCATAGGAATAAAAGATTGTCTCTTCCGAATTACAATATCCTTGTTTTACCATTAAAGTCTAATCATCTTTGATTATTATCTTCTAATTTAGTTTTGAGTGTGGATGTGGCTTGAGTACTAATCTCAGTTCAGAGAATACATACACCTATGTCCATCCAATAGAAAAATTGTCTCGTCCTTCAAAAAGCTGTTCGCTATAGCAAGGTTGGCAATAAATTATTCACTTGAGTATGGTGTGCATTTATTCGAGACGAAATAGAATACGAGGTATTACTTGTTTTCGTCTGAATAAAATGTTTTTTTTTCTTTTTCTGTTCTTCTGTTTTATATTGCAACATGAGACACGAAATTGAGACTGCATGTCATTTTTTCTTCTTCTCTAAGAGAAATTTTAGTTCTTCTAACCTTGAGAAAGACAATGTTGGATGAAGGTGTTGACAAGACTTTTGATTCTGGAAAGAAAGCATTTGAACAAAGAAACTTCGAAGAAGTGAGAGTATCTATTCAACTTATTTTATTTTACAATAGCAAATTTTATACACATAGGCTATCAAATATTTGCGTCGTGTGGTCTCATCGCATGATGCAACAACGATTGAAAAAAAACTATCATATGTTTTATTGTTAGATAGCTATTTAGCGATGAAATCTTTTGAAGACGTAAGAGCACATATCAATGCGACACACAGTTATGAAATATTTTTGTTTGTATGGTATTTATTAGGCTGTGAATGTAACAAATGAAGTAATGACAACCTATTCAGATGATTACCTCATGCATTTAGAATTCGGTCAAACATTGAATAGTGTCTCCTATGGTGCAGGAGAAATCGATTCAAGTCTTCTAAAGAAATCGCAAGATCTTATTGAATATGGTCTGTTCTTTTTTTTCAGACGTTGAGTGCATTCAGAAAAAATCGAGACGAAAAATAATACAATTTTAATCCTTTCAACCCACCATTTCATCTCATAGATGATATGCAGAACGCAAAAGAGAAATTTCTCGTTACGAAATTCTATTATTTTTTGTATTGAACTAATGGAGTTCGAATTCGTTGGCAGTTGATTATCTAACGCGGAACGGAAGAGATAAAAATTGAGATTCTCGTGAACTTGTCCAGAACGATAGAAGATGTCGGAACTGAAAGACTTAAACAGAAGTGTCCGTTTGATCGAATTGAAGTTCTGCATAAAGCACTTTAATAGATCTCGTCCAAAAATAGTTTTCAATCGCATGGAGTTTTTATATAGAAAATGATCTTGTTTTCTATAGGTTTGTCGAAAGCTCAAACAGAGTCTGAGAAGTATTATGCACAACGTGCACTTATAAGAAACTTATTTGATCAAGGCAATCATTTTGGTAAAAAGGTTATTTCCGAACTCTGGTTCAGCGAAGACAATGAACCGTCAAAATGTCAATGTAATAATTCCACGTGTGAAAATTGTAATACTCATCAACATCAATCGAAAATAAAGATGAATGCACGAAAAGCATGCAAGATCTACGGTGATATACTCAATGGCGAACGTTTGTCTCCTCAGTTTCTTGATCTTCAACGGCTTCATGATATGGACAGTGTTCTATTTAAACTTTTCGATCACTCTGATCTTTCTCATTGTATTCTATGTTGGGTAGAGTCAAAAGATATTGGTTTGAGTCACATTGTGCCGAAATCTGTACTCGAACATCAATCGAAATTATTTCCATATAAAAATACTGACCGCTTATTGTTACATTCATCGAACCATCCACGATATGTATCGGGAACAAAAAAAGTGAAATGGAAGATGCTCTGTTCCATGTGTGACAATCGATTTTCAACATGGGAGAATAAATTTACTGAAGCCTTTTGTAATGAAACAAGTGAAAACATCAAAAGACGCACAGCAATAATACGCATTCATGGTGCTACTGAAAACCAAGAAGTTGCATACAAAGAATGGCTTCAATCATTTTTGATGAGTTTAGGTTGGCGTGAACTTGTGCGTCGTTTTGCAACTAGCTCTACAAATGAATATGCTGGAATTTCAGCTAATATAATGAAATTAATGCATGAATGCAGATATCATTGCACTCAAGAGTATGAAGATCCGGCATGCCGAATGCTATCACTTGGATGTGATCGTCCACCGAATGTTGCTTTGATTATTGCACCTACATTATGTTCATCGATAGCGCACTATTCTAACCTTCTTACACGCTGCCTTATGTCAACTCTTTCTGCTTCAGAAGTAAGTTTCTAGATTATAATATAATCCTGAATTGGCCTAGTCCTTTAAGTTAAAGAAAAAAAATGAAAAACATCTAATTTAAATTTAAATCGTTTCAATGACTTTATTCTAATGATTTATTGATACGATCATTAGTAACTGGAAAAAAATATATTAAAAGACTTACATTTATGATTAAATACAAATATATCCATCATTTTTTGAGCAATATGATTTGATTAAGAATCCAATTGAATCGTAGATAATTATATATGTATATGTATATATATTAGGTCAAATTAAAGTTCTTTTTAGACTGGTTTACCGGATGGCGTCATCTTAATCAAATTTGGAATGTTTTATATTCTGTTGATGGATGATGGTAAAGAATGGACAGAATTACCTGAACGTGTTCGTATTAATCGAGAAGGTAGCTTCGTGATTCCGTCAGATAATGAACGTGCACGTTTCGGTGATTTGCCTAGTTGGTTCATCAAGCATCTTACTACTGCAGCAGAACGATTTGAAGCTAAGATGAATGAATTGCGAGAGACAACAAGTTCGGAAAAGACAGAGAGAAGACAACAGGTGCGCGAGAATGACACTACTGGTTTTCTTCGAGAGAGCTTTCTTGCTCAACAAAGACTTCTTTTTGAGAAACCAGAAATAACTGATAATTGTTTACCAACTTGGTTCAAACATGACATATCCGAGAGTTTTTCACTAACAACAATTCTTGAAGGTATATTTAGTGTCTTTGACAAACAAACGTTACCATATAATGAACAATACAAAATTCTGTACACTACTGATGATATCTCGGGCATTCGCACATTTGGTTATGTGGAAATCTATATTGGTGAAAGATTAATCCTAGAAACAGTGTTTAAGTTTCCAGAATGCTGTACCCAAGAAAATTTTCGAAACGAAATAGAAGTTTGTGTCGATGGTCTCGACGATGCGAAGAAAGATAAACTCATCAAATATTGGACTTCAAAAATGCCAAGTAGCTCGCCTCAAGAACAAACGAAGACATGTATCACCATTCAATCTACAGCTACAATGACTACCTTACCTCAAGAACAATATTCGACACGTTTGGAAATAGCAGCTGATCTATTTTGGAAATTAATTACATTACCATTTGACTTGGACGATTTTGAAAATTAGAGAACTTAGTTGAACATGCTGTTTAAATATTCGTAATATCCACATTTCGTATTAATAGAAATATGACGGATGGGATGTCTGTGGGTAGATGTAGGTATGAGAGTATGGTGAGTGTGTTTGTCAGTAGAGAGACTAGGAAGACCGATATCCGCACATTCACGCATATGCAAACTCACGCCTACATTTATCCTCACACTGACACGCTTTATAAACCGTTAAGCATACACTTTTACAACTAAAATATTTTATTTGAATCCTCAAGCTATGTGAACTTCAATTCATTTATTTCTTATATTTCGACAAGCAAGAAAGTGATAATGTTAAAGCCATCTTTACAATATATGCCCACCTACATATGATCTAAAGCCCATGAAAAGATAAATTGGTTGTGTTTATATTTAGTTTATTGACTTACAATTGTTGCAACTACTAATCAGTGTTCATTTTCAATTTTTCTGTTGAGTTTCAATGGACTATGCTTCATGCCTTTAATTGCTCGAAAATATGGATAATTATCCGCTAATTACCTGAGTGTGTGGATATTGTTGATAGGCTTAAATCGGCACTATGTCCTTGCATACTATTACTAATGTGTGACTGAGTGAGTTGGGTATCATAGAAGAGAAAGAGGTCATCCACAGCTGCAATAGCCAATGCTTTTGAAATTGGAGAACGAAAGCCTTCCCCGATATCAGAAAGTTTTGGTTTTCCTTCAATAGAAACTTCTGTTGATCAAATCAAACTCGTTTCGCCTGCAGCGAACATAATGTTTTTGCCTGTGGAAGTTGGTATAGCGGCATAGCTCCGATATCACACGTGTCGTTTAATTCGTTTCATTGAGATCTAGACAATTATATGTCGAGATTTTTAGTTTCTACCGAAGGTGTGGGTGTCAGTGTCGGTACCGGTATGGGCTGATTCAACACCCTCGCTTGATAAATATTCAATCACATCATTTCATGAGCAAAATAAATCTGCTTGATTTACTTCTCAAACTAGCAGCAATCTAATATTGATCACAGTTAGCGACGTTTGTGTCGCGATTTTTATATAATTCTACGATATGCAAATGAATATGTGATACATGAGTTGTTGTTGGAAATGTTAGCTACTTTTAAATATTCTCAACTGCCGGGATTGATAACGAAATCTAAACGAAGATGTTAAGCAATGATGAGTAATTAAAGAATAAGAAATCACAAAATAATAGTTCTTTGTTGAAATATGATACGGAAGGAACTATGCACTTGAGTTTATGCTATTGAGATAGGCTCGCCATCCACCAGTATGTGTGATATCCTGCGCACCATCCAAAGCTGATGGTTCTACCAGAAATCCCTTGACAACACGCCCATCTTCAAGAAAAATATTGCCTATAGAAAGTGGTGGTGGAATCATATCAATAAAGCTAGCTACACCATCGATGGGAAGAGCCCAAATTTCAAGTTCAATACCGGGTCCTTTGGAATCTAACACGCGCACCACGCCAGGCTTGAGTGGAACACAATCCTTGAGCACGTAAAGACGATAGTCTGGGTGAGTACGGCAGGTGCGCACGAGTCGAGCTTTACGTTCTGTAAGTTGATAATTGAGTGGTTGACCAGACAGATGTGTACCGACAACTGCGATAAAGAAACAGTTCGAGGACGCACCATAACCTTCAGTTGGTAATAACTTTGGTGTGTTTGCCAAAGGACGCGTAGATCCACCAAGATTAGTGGCAAGCGCGCGATGTATACGATCTCCAAGCAACAGAAGAGCAGTATCAGTGAACGCTGGTCCAATCAAAGTAATACCAAAAGGCAGACCGTCGGAACGCATACCGGCGGGTATAGCAATGGCCGCGAAATCGAGCAGATTTACAAAGCTCGTGTAGTATCCTAAATGACTGTTACGCTCGATCGGTGCCTCAGCTATCTCATCAATGGTATAAGTTCGCGGTGCGGTTGGAACGAGAAGAATATCGAACTTTTCCCATAACGTATGAATTTTTTTCTTTAATCCCTCGAGTTCGTAGGCGGCATTAAATGCATCAACTGCAGTATAATATTTTGCTTTAGTAATAATGGTATGTACTGTTGGATCTATGTCTTTTACATGTTGCTCGATGAACTGGCCAACAGCAGCGTATCGCTCAGATACCCATGGGCCTTTATAGACTAGACTGCCCACAGCTAAGAAAGGTGTAAGATCAATATCCACTGGTTCACCGCCGAGATCATGCTTAATGACATCGATTGCTTTTTGAAAAAGTATAGGATTATAAATGTCACCAAAAAATTCGCATGTGCTAAGTGTTGGTACACCGAACCGAAAGATTGGTGCGATACTCCATGGTGCTGAACCAGACGAAGGCGATGGTACACGAGAATAGGGATCCAGCTCGTCAAAACCACGTACAACTGCCAGAACAATTGAAGCATCTAAGGCTGTTTCCGTAAAGATAGAAACACAGTCAAGAGTGCGACAGGCAGGTACTACACCACGCGTGCTCAGTAATCCATGTGTGGGCTTGAGTCCAATCACATTATTGAACATTGCCGGGACGCGTCCCGATCCGGCTGTGTCCGTTCCCAAAGCAAATGTAACCTATTTAAGTAAAAATAAGATATAATTGTTTATTGTCTTTTGTGTTTCTTCTCTTTGATGCGCTCTTCTGTTTTTGATTAAAACATTTAATCTTCCAAATCTTATCAGTCATGTCATATAAAGATTAGACGAAAGTGCTTTCAAAGATATTCTATCAAAATGAAAAGCCATATGGATATGTTTATCGACTTCGTTCGTATGATTACAGCAGAAATAAACCTTTAAGAACTATCCGGGCATGAAATTGGTTCGATATCAGTCAGATTTATCTCACTCTTAAAATCACAAGAATACTCACCAAACCACTTGCTACTGCTACTGCTGAACCGGAACTTGAGCCACCAGAGATGTAATTCGAATTAAAGACGCTTGCACAGGCACCACAGGGTGTACGTGTACCTACGAGGCCTGTTGCAAATTGATCCATATTTGTTTTGCCGATGAGAATAGCACCTGCTTGCTCGAGTTTCACAACGACATGTGCACTTTCAGTTGCCGATCCGCAAGCAAACGTTGGACATGCATCTGTGGTCGCTAAACCAACTACATCAATATTGTCTTTTACAGCAAATGGAATACCAAAAAGTGGCAGTTTTCTTCGATCTTCTTCTGCTATAAGCGTCAATTGCTCTATTCGAGCTAGAGTATTTTCACGAGAAATAAGTGCAATCCACACAGGATTCAAGCCTTCACATTCAATGCGATCGTAAATGGCATTAATGGTAGTGAAAAGAGCATTTGGATCGGTTGAGTAAAGCGCCTGAAGGGTAGCAATGTCCGGCATATTGAAACAATCGTTTCTAAAAAAGAAGGTCATAGCGTTATACCTGATAATGAAAGAAAAATAAATTCTTAATTCCTTCAAAATGAACTTTAGATAAATACATTTCAATCGTACTCATCATTACAATTGTGATACACTAGAGTAACTATGTGAGTTTCAATGGTTTTCATTCAGATGGAAAAATTACATAACTTTCTCAGGATGTTATACACATTAATAAATTTTCTTAACATGAGAATCTTAATTTTACAGTGATTTAGTGCTGTGGCGCATTTAGTTGTCAAATAGCCGTTTGAGTTAGAGCAATGTACACTTATGAAACAATATCTATCAGATGTTTCGTATGCGTATTCTTCAGAATCATAATTACCACAAACTGGCAGAAATCTCATAGCGGTGAGTTTTTATCTGATATCTTTCTGCCTTACTAGTAGTAAACTTTTAATTGGATCTAAAATTATAATTGAATAAATTTTTTCTGTTTTCTTACTTGTATCGTTTTCTATGAAGCTTTGAAAATTTTAACTATCCTGATACTCAACTCAGACAACTATGCGTCTCTTTGATTTATTCTATTACATTTTGCTTTATTCGTTTCTCTTATCTTTTCTTTTTCTCCTTCATATTACTGTCGTTGATATCTTCGAGCTTTATCTTCGTTTTGTTGTTTGTCAATATATCTTGATGCTTTAAGTGTATGGTCGTAACACAAAATTGGTCACAGTTGCATTCATTCATTGGATGTCATGAAATATGTTCTATGTGATGAATTTGTTTATGATGTAATTTATTATAGAAACGCCGGTTGCTTTTTGAATAATAATTCGTATCTAGCAAACATATTAAATTACAAAAGTTTTTTTTTTTAAGCATTATTCTATAAAGTCGAATCATATTAAAAAGACGATCTTTAATTGGCCTACATCAACCAATAGTATTCGATCTTGCCATTATTTTGGTGTCATTTGATTTGCCATTATCTTATAAATGAATCCATAGTCAACTAATTTCATATGTTTTTTTAAACATCCTGTTGGTGGTGGAACACATGTGACACATTCCGAAAACGTGATTTAAATCTAGTGTACAGCACAGTTCTCATTTTTTTCTGGGAGAGTGGACCATGACATTTTTTTCAATTTAATTTTAATTAATTATACAGACGCTGAAATCAAAAGCAGAAGAGATCTTGAGATCTATACTTCTTTAGCAGGTCCGATTTCGATTAGATCATTTCAAGGTAGTTCTCTCTCGATCATCGATCGAGATCGGCATTTTTCAACTGATAACTAATCGAGAAATAATTTAAAAAAAATAGACACGAAATTACATGACTGGTGTATGTTCAATGAACCTGTCTTTATGTAGCAGTGTCTGTACAACAAAAGAGTGCACGAATAGTTGACTGACAGAACGCGAAAAATTCATAAATGACATATTTTTGTAATACAATCAGCAAAACAATAAATCGCAACATATAAGTGCAAGACATATAATTTATATATATATGAGTTGTGAAGGAGTGTCATAAAACTTTAAATAAAATGAAACAGAGAGAGATCTTTGACATTTCTATATAAAAAAAACAACAACGAAAGAATTTTGGATGATTGCTTTTTCCATCACGGATAAGTTCGAATATTTTTAGTATTGGATAAAAACTTTTTTTATCAGAACTATTCGAATTTTATTCCAGTTTTTGAAATATTTCTAGTCTCTTGCTTTGATAGCTCAAAAGAAAATAGATAAATTATTGCTATTTTTCAGTTATATCTAAAATATATATAGTTCTCATGATACAGTATGACAATTTCTTTAGCAGAATAATGCTGAAGAATTGTTTCCTACTTCTTTACTGTATTCTTCTTAAACCACGTCACATAGAACACTATGTTCTTTGTCTTTTCTCTTTATTTGTTTTTCTTTTTTTCATTGTATTTGTCGATAACCAATTTCAGCGCAATCTTTGTGAGATTCCAATGTAAAGCACAATGAAATTATTTTTAAAGATAAAGGATTCTGCTATATAAATATAGTCTATCCATAAAGACAAGCAGAAAAAGTAAGAAATCCAGAATACTAGAATTCTGACGGAGCCGATACAATCCGATGAATCAAGCGTTTGTATCTGTCAGAATGCACTACGTTCCCTATCCAGCATTCGGTTTTTCCTGTTTTTTTGGTTAATTTTCTGAGTTTCTGTCCACTTTGATGGATTCTAAGAACTGATAAGATCCAATATATTTCGCTTTGTTTCCTTGTATAAGGCGCTCTATCTATAAGAGAAGTGACAGTTTAAAAGCAGGTTTGTCTCTAAACGAGGGTGAAGAGTGAAAATTTCTGAGTCAAAATTCGAACACTGCTGATAATTGTGTTTTCAAGAAAAAGATCGGTATCTATTGAAGAATGAACCCATAAAGACATTGCTACTAACATTATTCAGACATATCATGAATTTTAGAAGCTATCTCAGTATTTGGAATTTAATATTTTGCTGGAAAAACACTTATCGTCTGCTTAGATTCTTACATTAGAGGATCAATGTAGCAGCGGAACATCACTATCCAAGTATCTTTTCAGTACTTTTTGGTACTTTGTAATATATTTAGTAGTCAGATATCATGCTTATCTTCTTCCTTAGTTCATCCAGGCGCTGAAAAGAAGGTGGATGATGAGAGTTCCATTCCTGTATCTCGTGCCTTGAATGAAAATCTCACTTAGAATACTACTTTTTTGATAGATGTTCATGAACTAAAGTTATTGCTTGAGAAGAGAAGATCTTTATTCAATCTATTTCTATCGATATATTTCGATGCATTCGTTTTATTGGGGTAAAACGAAAACGTTAGATTTCAAAAAAAAAAACATTTGGTGAGCTATTTTTATATAATATCTTGATTTGAATGCTCCAAAATGTCCTGATTAATTAGAAAGTTTTGCTTATGCAACGGTGTGTGTGGGAGTGTGTGGGTGTTGGTGTGGGACGTATATCTGTCTTTCCTCCACATCCCATATCCATCCACACCCACACCCCACACTCACACCCATATTTACTTTTTTAATTCTTTTCAATTTAATTTTTTTTCTAAGCATGATACAGCAGCACTTACCTGTTTCAGTGCTCTACAGTACTCAACTTGGTTTGAATAAAATGGAACACACAAAATAAAAATTCGCAATAGTAGCCTTTTTTTGTGAATAAATTTGTTCAAATATATTTAATAATAAATGTAACTATCAATATTTTGGAAATAAAATTTTTTCTTCAATTATATGCTTTAACATGATGACATCCATGTCTTGATAATAATATATTTGAATAGTACAAAACAACTTCGGCACGACATATATATATATGTCAGTACATGGAAGTGACTATACTTTTCATTATAGCAAAAGAAAAACTAATGTGTTACATATTTTGCTGATTCTAAGTGAGATCGATTAATATTGTAGAATTCAAAAGCTGTCAAGTTTTTCACATTACTGCTAATGTGACATTTTTCAAAGCCTGCATAAATTCTGAACATATAATAGGCACTATTTGTGCCATTCAAAGGCTGATATGGATATATGTCGATGAGGAAAATATCCATTCATATTCAAAAAGATGTTTGCTTTAGAAAGATTCTTCCAGTTATTGTTATTCAAAAAAAGATGCCTACAGTTCACTTAAAGAAGATGTTCCTTAAAGAGGCGGTCGATCTCAAGCATAAATTGCTCGGTAGTAATTTAAAGTGTTCAATATAGTGAAGTGATCATATTAAAGAGGTGTTTACAATGGACATCTGTAAAAGCTGAGGATAAGCTTGCTCATCACAAAAGCTAAAAAACAGATTTTGTTCAAAAAAAGTAGTATATGGACATTAGTGGTTAATATAATATCTATTCACACAAGGTATTTTACAAGGTCAATATTGAGGAAGCTGCGGTTATCTTCTACAATTAAGACCAACTTAATCGATGGTAGTTCGAGTGTTCGTAGTTTCTACACATATCTGGAAGTAATCCTTGGCTAAATTAATGGATACGTAATTGTGGAACACCTTGTATACATAAAAGTCAAAGTAGACATGATTGCTCAAGGATGACTATTTTTCAAAGAAATGGGATATCACAGTTGAAAACTAAAAGCGCAGCATGAACGAGTGTCTATAGGAGATATACAGTTTTTACGGATACTCATTTACATTGAAAGGTTTTGATGTTAATTAAGCAGTTATCAATTGAACCGTAATGACACTTAGAAAAATAAAGAAATACAAAAACGGTAATATTGAGATAAAAGAAACATTCGTTTTTTTGTTCTGGAATATTTTGAATGAATCTGACAAATAAAAATGTAATTCAAAGTACCATGACCAAGAGAAAAACGGTTTTCAGTGATTGGCAAATCTGCAGCAGAAAAATGCGTTCCATCTAAGAAAAATTAGCTGAATATGAAAAACGACGACGAGCAAATAATGATAATAATAGAAATTCTGTAAACGGCCTTTGAAGAATCGTAATTGATTTGATTATCTAGAAGTATGTTCGATGTTCATTCTGAAATATCTATCTAATTCATCATATGTAAATATTATTTTTGAAAATAAATTCAATTATATCTGTTTGCTAGTACATTTCCTGTCGGTGAAAATGTGAAACACGATCTAATTACTGTCTTTAATAGCAGTTGTATTGTTTTATTCTATATATTTTGGCATACATTTCTTCACTATCCTTTTACATAACTTTCTAGACATGCAATAAAGAAGTAGCTCATACATTATGACGGAACATTATTATGATACAAGATCTTTAACCGTATCGTTGCTAAGATGTGTATGACGTCTGTCGGGATGGGGATGAGGTTCAAATTTCTAACCCTATACTTCAACTCTTCTTTTAAATCATATTTTACAAAATACACGCATCAAGCGGCTTGTTTCTTACAGACAGACAGGTACGCTTGAGTGTCTGATTGAGGCTTCAATTTGACCTATTCATACAAATATCATCTTTTTATTGTTTTGCGTTCTTTCCTATTGAATAGACATGATGTTCTTATCGTCGAAAGACGCAACATAAGAATAAATATTGATTATTTGAGTTTGTCACCGTTTACAAGTAAGTATGAAGGCAAGTTCATTCGTAAATTTCTGTTACTGCTTGCAGTGGTTGTCGTTTTCTTTTTCTTCCTGACATATATATATATATATATATTATTTTTTGGTAAATGTCATTATTTGCGCTGCCTCAATTGATCAACAGTGTTCACCATGCCTACAAAATCAAGGAAAAAGATTCAAGGTCTCAGTCTTTATAAAACATTTGTTGATGCTTATATGAAAGCTTGAACTGATGAAAAAAAAAGCTGTCAGTTCATTTTTTAATTAACATGAAATAATTTTTTTTTGAAATAGGTAAAACATCATGATGCACAAGTTCAATGGAATGAAATAAAGTGGAATGAAGAATATGCTAAAGAAAAAATTGAGGGATATTTAGAAATATACAATAAACTCGGAGCACCTTCAAATGAAGGTCTTGAACATCCATCCTCACCTCTTTCTTCAAAACTACCAAAAATTAACCATATTCGATTGCAGAAAGACCTAAAATTGATCAATCTAATGATACAACAAATCAAATCACAACAGATAATAAACAATCAAATGGTCTTGATGATCTCGATGAAGATAAGCAAGAAGATGATGATGATGAAGAAAAGAAAAGGAAAACAACGAAAAAAAGTTATTACGTTAGAAAATGTAAACTAATTGATGAAGAATTAATTGAAGATTCAAAACAATTGCCAGCTATAAATGATATTCCATTAGAACCATTAGAAAAACACAAAAGACAACCAGCACAAGAACGTGCTTTTAAAGAACTAAGTGCTATTAATGACCGTATTGCTTCATTAGTACAAGTTAAACAAATGGATTTATCAACACCAGAAAATAGAAAACAATTAATGCAAGAGAGAAAAAAGAAAGCTTGTGAATTAAGACGTCTTCAACAAAAACAAAGAGCATCAATTAAATATCGAGTTAAACGAAGAAAAATTGTATCAACTATGTTTTCTGTTTTTAATTCAACTTCATGTTTTATTTTGATAATTTGTTAGATTGAACATTTATTGGAAACAAAACCTGAATTACATCCACAATTAAAAAAATTTTATCGTTACGGAGCTGTTCGACCACAATATTGAAGAACAATGCCCTGATCTATTACAAATTATTGAAGAAATTGAGAAAGTTGGTGGAGCAAGTGATGATCGAAGACGATCACAAATTATTCGACCTTGTTTAAAATTAGATGATTTAAGAGAAAAAAATTAAACAAAGAGGTTATGATATTAAAAGAACAACACTTTATTATCGGTATGTTAACATATTTCTCTAGGATAAGTCATACTTAGATGCAAATCAGTAACAAATCAGTCGGGTTCTTTTTCATTGAATTTTTGGAGTACTAAAGTTGGCCTATTTTGTTTTTTTTTAAATAATTAAGAGATATTAGCCTAGAAGTTATCAACTGGCAAGTTTCTACTCTTTTCTCTGAATTGATTCTACCACTTGAACTTTTATTTTTCTGATCTGAATAAGAAAAAGGGTCCACCTTATATTCGTAAATAAGATAGTTAGATATCATCTCACTCTGAACGCTTAAAACTAAATTAGGTTGCTTTTTTGTTTGAAAAAAAGTAAGTTGGGAGCGTAATGTTGAGCAGCAATTCGAAAGATCTTTCGAGAGATTAATACTTTTCAAATGTCGATCCATAGTCAACTAAATAGAGATGAGACAAATGAAACTTTCTTTTTTCTTTATCTCGTCAGTAGTTGATCGCAGACAAATTTTCTCATTCATACTAAACAGGAATTGTAATCTTAAAAAAAAATGATATTATAAACTTTGAAGAACATTAATCTTCCTTCATTTTTGAGACAATTCCATCAAATTAAAAGCATTTCGATCATTTCAATGATGAGAAATAAATATTGACAGTTTTTTCAGGGAACTATCAATCTTATTCTACACTTCATTGAATTCATCATCATTTTCCAGAATTTTTATTCAGCATGTTAGACATAGTTTTTAGAATTCAATCAGACTAAAAATATTCAAAATAAAAAAGACTCTAATGTCTCATTTTTTTTTTCTATTTGTCATCCTATAAATTTGAAATTGATCCTGATAACATATCAGCTCAACTAAAGACTTAACGATAATGAAATGAGCGATGAACCGCAATGAAAATACTTGTTCAACAAGTACCCGTCGAGTAGTACTCAATGTTTATTGAATACTTCTATATTGCTTTTGTGTAGTTTATTGCCTGTGATAAATATCCATAAACTACTGGCATTTTTTTTTTCGAAAGCATTGTACCATTGTAAATTGTCTGAAAGAGGTGAACATGTTTGAAGTTTATTAAACCTGATTACGTCGATATTTTTATTAGTAAAATATATTCTGAAATTGTTTTATTCTCAATTAATTTGAATCTTTTCTAATAGATAATTCGAATTTCGATAGAAAACTGTCTCTTCAAGTGTTGATAACTTGACTTGAGAGTCGTAATGCGTACTAGTGGTAGTGTGAACAAACTTTCAACATGAGTATTCTCAGCTATATATTATTGGGTATAAGCATGTGTTCAAAAAATAAAGTACTTTGTTTTAAGAAATACTGTGCTGCTACAAAAATGAGAAAATAATGCATGAAAATATCTGCAGTTACTGCCAGACGTGATACATATCTCTGGTATGAAACGATTGATAAAGAAAAATTTATATTGATGGGTGAATAATGAATATGTTCTAATATAAATTTTGTTTTTTAAACATACTTCAGTCTTTTACTTCATCGCGCAACATCAAGAGATGATCGTCGTCACGTAAATACTGCTCCAGTTCGTCTTCGTCGTGCTCAAAATGATGAACATGGAAAACATGAAGACGGTCATTTTGCTACAGCAACAATACCTTATATGAAAGATTTAGCTTCTATATTCGGCAATGATTGTGTTTTTTATTTATCTCAAGATGATAAATGTAAAGTTCCATTAGGTTTACCAGCGGCTAGAGTTCAAACTCCAATGCTCATGCATTTGGATTATCGTATACGTTTACCAGATCATGATTGGATAGTTGCACCTCGACATCAATTAACACCAAGTGTATATGCAGCATGTCTCTTATCTGAAGATGAAGATTTAGGTTATTCAGGCCCAACATATATTGCAATGCGTTCAGTTAAACATGACCTATCAAGTGCTGATTCGCATGCATTAGATTTTGATTGTCTTGTTTGTTTAAAAGAATTTGAAAAAGTAGCACATGATAAAATTGGACAAGTTAAACCAATTTTAATAACTACAGTTGATGGTGGTCCTGATGAAAATCCACGTTTTCCAAAAACACTTGTTGCAAGTATTAAAAAATTTTAAAAATATAATTTAGATACACTTTTTATTCTTATACATGCGTAAGTTTTTATTGTTTCTTGAATTTAAAAAGTTTTTTTAATTAATATTTTTTTTCTTTTTTAAGCCCTGGTCAATCAACTTATAATGTAGTTGAATGTCGTAGGGCGCCATTATCTCATGATTTAGCTGATCTTATTTTACCACATGATCATTTTGGTTCACATTTAAATGATTCCGGTGTAACAGTAAATATTGATTTAGAAAAATTAAATTTTCGTAAAGCTGGAAAATCAATTATTGATGGGTTTCCATGTGTTGCTGAATATATTAATTCACCAGCTACAACAGACGATGAACGTCGACAAGTTGATATTAAAATTGTTATAGATGAACTTTTACGAAAGTAGTTAGTTTTATTTTTATTTTTAAAAATAGAATTTGTGCT
>CAJNOP010000881.1:33479-79079 GCA_905250075.1 Rotaria sp. Silwood1 | reverse complement strand
CACAACTTCAGCCATAGTACCCTTTCACGGCTTAAACTGTCTGATTCCACTAACTTCCAGCATATAAATACATACTTGCTGTTCCGCAAATCAGTTTCATGCAAAGAGATTTCTGGAATTCGAATATACTGTCCACGTCAGCGAAGCGTATCGCTAATGAGCCTTCCACCCTGAAAGCATTATTAAAGTGTCTCACACTGGAAACACTATTTTAAAGAAGTAACGGGAGTAACAACCTACAGACTCACATCACTACTAGGGAATACATTAAAATTAAGCCCAGCAGCAAGACTGATCTTTCACAACAGGTAATACGGCACCGTATCATAGATACTCATCGTTCCAGAACATCCCTTTCTTCATCTAAAAAACAAATTTCCAATTTCGAAAAATTGATTGCAGATTTGAACTCCTCGACCCCGATTTACTTTCGTCAATCTTTATAGGAAATCGCTATTTTCCTTAAATATCCCTTCCTTGACCCAAAAATTCACTTAGGTATTTTGAGAAACTAATGACAGATTCGGATTCTCCAATCTCAATTTGCTTTCGTCAACCTTTATAGAATATCGTTATTTTCTCGAAATACTCTTTCCTTAGTCCAATGATCCACTTCGAAATTTTGATAAATCAATTCAAGATTCCGATTCTTCGACCCCGATTTACTTCCGTCAATCTTTATAAAATATCCTTATTTTCTCGAAAAACCCTTCCCTTGACTCAAAAAATGGACATTAAAATTTTCAGAAACTGACTTTAGATTCGGATTCTTCGACTCCGACTTACTTTCGTCAACCTTAATAGAATATCGTTATTTCCTCGAAACACTGTTTCCTTAGCTCAAAAATCCACTTCGAAATTTTGGTAAACCGATTGAAGATTTGGATTCTCCGACTCCAATTTACTTCCGTCAACCTTTGTGCAGAATCGCTATTTCCCTGAAATACCCCTTCCTTATCCCGAAGATTCACTTCGGTATTTTGAGAAACAAATAGCAGATTTGGATTCCGCGACCCCAATTTGCTTTCATCAACCTTTATAGAAAACCATTATTTTCTCCAAATACCCTTCCTTAGCCGAAAGATAGCGGTCTCACAATTGTCGTTACTTCATTGCCAACGACTTGGTAACATAATGATAAGCGCCCACCACTAATTGTACTCCATTGTGGTTGAACATACGTCAAGGTACTATACAGTACTTTTATGTACTTTCAAATACTTGAATATACTTTAATGTACTTTAATGTACTTTAAAGTACTTTAATGTACTTTAAAGTACTTTAATGTACTTTAATGTACTTTAATGTACTTTAATGTACTTTGCGGTACTTTGTTGTACTTCATGTACTTTATGTACTTTAAAGTACAAAAGTACGATGTTTCCCCCTTGGAAAAAACACTTGAAAAGATCGAACAAGAATATCGTAATCATTCACCCATTTGGTGATACACAGGTCCATATTTTATCTACTCAATGCTTAATTGTGGTCTTCGACAAATGGATGTCGATATTATCCTGAAGATGGGTTTCTTCATTCGCCATCTACATCAACATATTAAAGAATTACATAGTGAACAACAAGGTAACATGCCAACAAATTTTCAAGTCTTCAGTGGACAAGGTTTGTCCATTGAAGACTTTGAAAAAATGAAAAAATCAAAGGAGGACTTATGTGCTTCAATAATTTTCTGTCAACAAGTCGCAACCGTGAGATATCTTTCAACAACTTTGCACAACCAGCAGCATTTAATCCAAATTCAGTTGGTGTTCTTTTCGTTATGAACATTGACACGACTATTTGTACAAATTCATCGACACCTTTTGCCGAAGTAAGCAAAATTGGTTACTACGAAGATCAAGAAGAAGAAATACTTTTTTCAACACATGCGATTTTTCGTATCGATCGCATTGAACGAATTCACGATAATCACTGTGATCGGCTATACGAAGTTAATCTCACTATTGTCGGTAATGACAATCATGAATTGAACACACTTACAGCACATATACGTGAGGAACTTGGTGGGCGCACAGGATGGTCTCGAGTTGGGTACATGCTTATTAAACTTGGTGAGCCTGCAAAAGCTGAACAACTCTATCAGATTCTCCTCACAAAGGCGTCTTCTGATGAAGATCGAGCAGAATACAATCATCAACTTGGCTGGGTGTATGATAATATGGGCAACTACTCGAAAGCACTTTTACATTACGAAAAGGTACTGAATATCAACGAGAAAATTCTCCCTCCGAATCATCCCGACTTGGCTGCTTCCTACAACAACATCGGTATGGTGTATGATAACATGGGTGAGTACTCGAAAGCACTATCATCGCACGAACGATCACTTGAAATCAAGAAAATAGCTCTCCCTCCGAATCATCCCGACTTGGCTTCTTCCTATCTCAACATCGGTTCCATGTATGGTAACATGGGCGAGTACTCGAAAGCACTTTCATCGTATGAACAATCACTTGAAATTCGTAAAATAGCTCTCCCTCCGAATCATTCCCACTTGGCTGCTTCCTACAACAACATCGGGCTGGTGTATTATAACATGAGCGAGTACTCGAAAGCACTTTCACATTACGAAAAAGCTCAAGAAATTTGGAAAAAATCACTTCCTGCAAATCATCCACATATTGCTCTCGTGAAACGAAACATTGACAATGTAAAAACGAAAATGTAATTGTCTTTTTTTCGTTTTTAAAGAGAAAATAAACTGGCCATCTTGACATCTAAGCTCGCCGAAGCGCAGCAGCTGCAAAATTTCGCGCACGCGCGACCAGAGATACCCTCCGTATTCTACTGGCTCATACAGTGGACAAAGCCGGCAATGCTTAGGCAAACATACATCGATGTATGTATGACTAGTACGACCATGATCATCATCTTCGAAAGGACGATGACGAAATGGAAGCTTCTATTCATACATACATTGATGTATGCTATGAAGACCTACCATCTGCACGCCTGCAAGGGTCACCAACAGAACGTCGGATATCCCTGGGAAGGTTCTTTTATTTTAGAGCCACCCTCAAAAGCTCCATTAGTTAGAAAATTATTTTTGTTCTTCTCTTCGGGTGTGGGTGTGGGTGTGGGTGTGAGGGGTGTGGGTGTGGGTGGGTGTGGGTGTGGGTGTGGGTGTGGGTTGGGGTGTGAGTGTGGGTGTGGGTGTGTGGGTGTGGGTGTGGGTCTGAGTCTGGGTCTGGGTGTGAGGTGTGGGTGTGGGTGTGGGTCTGGGTGTGAGGTGTGGGTTGGTGGATGGGTGTGGATGTGGATGTTAGTAGAGGAGAAGAGCCACACCTGCACCCGGGTGTGGGTGTGGGTGGGGTGTGGGTGTGGGTGTGGGTGTGGGTGTGAGTGTGGGTGTAGTGTGGGTGTGGGTGTGGATGTGGGTGGGTGGGATGGGTGTGGGTGTGGGGTGTGGGGTGTGGCTGTGGGGTGTGGCTGTGGGTGTGAGTGTGTGGGTGTTAGTGAAGACGATACTCACAGCCACACCCACACCCCACACCCCACACCCCACACCCACTCTACACCGACACCCACACCCACACTCATACACCCACGCCCACACGCCCACACACCCACACTCACCACACGCCCACACCCATACTCACACCCATGCTTTCTTGGTGTATACTAGTGATGGATTTTGAGAGTTCTGTTCATGGATCGATTGTTCTCTCTTTCGGTTTTTTTCAGCAAAAATGTACAAAAATTAGCTGATGGTACCTTAAATGGTCTTAAAAACATATTTTTGGACTGTGATCATTCCATTTCTTCTCTAATCATTCGTCATTACTGGTACGCACACATATCGCAGCACTTTCTTACTATTGTCATAGTCGACATTTGGAAAGCAACAGTCCACACCGTATCGAGTTCCATGAACAATTCTCATACAATATCTTCAAGCGTCGCTACCACCAGATTGATTTTGCTTCAGATGAGACATTTCTAATAACGTAATAGATCACAACAACATGATAACTCGTTGTTGACATAAACCTTTCGTTTAAAATTTTAACTGAAAAAAAGAAGCAATAACACTGCAAACAATTTGGCATAGACAGTTTATTGTAGAATGATGATGTGAGATGAATAATATCCATAAAACAGAGAATCACTGTTACAAAAACTTTAACCATGAGAAGTTCATTTTGTGTGATATAAAAAAGTAGAAGAACATAATTGGGGTGTCATTATTTCAAAATGAATGTCATAGATAAGAAGAGCAACAAATTTTTGACTTCTTTTTCGGCTTTATTCGATTATATAAACAAAGAGTATTTCAAGATTTTTTTTCTCCATAATAAAAAGGTCACAGACAAAAGTTCATCAGACGAAGTTCTACAAAACATTTACATTGTTAATTTTAAATATTTTAATTGTTGCAACGTGAGACGAGGTGTTATTTATAAAGAAATTTCGTACTAAATTTATATATTTTTCCATATTATTTCCGACATCATAGTCACTATTAATCCAGACTTTAATTACTTTTAAATTTAATGATAAAATTGAATTTGTTGTTGTAGCTGATAATGCCTATTATAGAAAAATTTAATAGAAATTTTCTTTCTAAAAACTAGTATTAAAATGGCTCTAAACTCCATTGTTGAATCCGATCCAACACTTAGTACAGTCAATTATAAGTTCATTCTTATGAAATTATCTCGTTTTTTCCGAATGGCTATTAGATTCAGATTAAAAAAGTTCACTAAGGAATTCTAATAATGCTCTTCGCATACCTTATGTCGTTGGCGCCATTCGTAATCTTCAAAATGAATTGCATTTATAAGTAAATTTTTTAATTTTGGTAGACATGGTAATAAATCTGTTATCAATGTATGAAAATATATTGTTGTTGTAGCATAATAACGATTAGATATATCTATGAATATAAGTTAGAGATATGTATAGCATTAAAATAACTTACTTCCAATAATAAGTGTTTCTAAATGACTTAATGATGTTTCTCTTTCTGCTAATTTAACAAATTCTAAATAAATGTAATCTGAACATGTATGCCAACCACATTCACATCCAGTCCAAGTCGAATATGGTATAAAATTCAATTTCAAATATTTTAATGATTTCATTTTTGATGATATCAAACTGCCACATAAGCCTAAATACACAAAATCGAGTTTGTTTCTCAGAGATAATTAAGCATTGTTATTCTTACGTTTTATGTCATTGCTTGCTTCAATTTCTCTACTGATTTCATCTAGGAAACTTAATCGTTCTAAGCTTTGATTTAATTTTGTTGTTTTATCAAATATCAGAGAATATATAGTTTTAGCATCTATGTTTGATAATGTTAATGATTTTAATTTAGAAAATTTATTTTTAAATAAATCATCTTCTAATATCAAATTAAATCTGTGTTTATCATGAGCTATAATTGATAGTGGATAGTTTTGACTTGTTGTTATTAATTGATTTAATTTAATACAAAATGTTAAAAATTTTCCATGTGGAATTGAACCTAAATCCATATTAATCTTTGTTTGATATTGAAATAGTTGATTAAAACGTTGATTTAAACAGAAAAATATTTCATATAAATTGTAGAAATCAAAATAACGAAAACACATTAGTATCAACTCGTTTGGTAATTGTTCAAATTTTGTAATTGAAGTTGTGTTTAAACTAAAGAAAATATCAGAGAATAATAATAATAATTAATAAGACTTACATTTCATTGTGTGTTGTTTTCTGACGTTTTCTGTCGGACATTAGGATTTTCTACTACAGAGTATCAAAAAGCATAGCATCGCATATATGCATGTGCTCGTGTGTGCGTTAATAATTGAAGTATCCTGATCGGATACATAGCCTGACCTTTTGCCCGCTTAGAAGTGTAATGACCGCTACATCGTTGTATCTGTCTTCTTCCTGACCGTTCTATGATTTTTATTCTCTGCGATGGAGTAGTGTGATTAACATTTGAATCGAGTGGGACGGCAGCGTTACTCCTCTAGTTTGTCAATTCATATTAAATAAAATATGCACAGCTGTAGTAATGAAAGAGCACCATTCAGAATCACGTTACAATATACTTGTACAATTACAGAACATTGCGAAAAAATATACAGATAAAAGAAGTTCTTTCTTTTTGGTGTTTCGTTCTACAACGTCTACTCCATTCACTATCTCCATCAGTACAGTTATGTTCTATATTTATCTTACAGTCATACCAAACATTTGTATAAAATTTGACAACTTGTAGCATCGATTATTGATCAGTTTATTGTTTGAATCTGGCACTAACCAAGACAAAGTGTGATACTCATATTGAATATACGATCCAAAGAGTAAAACATCTATTGAGGAAACGCTCACTATATAAAATAATTGTTTAACTTGACGTATCTGAAACATTGAATCAAATGAGCTAAGATCTTAACGATATTTTCATCAGACGAGAACAGTTGATGAATAAAACTCCATGTGCTAGATATAAGTTATACATTCTGTTTATCTTCATTTACAGGATTATCATAAAAGAAATGTATTTATTCTTTTTTGCTTCATTGAATTCAAAATTCTCACATAAATATTTCCTATAGATTCGTTATACCTTCAGATCACAGGCGTAGACAAAAACTTCTCAAATGAATTCACTTCACATTAACGCTAAAATATTGTATTTTACATACTTATGGACATAAAATAATTTCGTAGTTTCCTTCGCTTTATACAAATGTGTACCTAGAAAAGACAAAGAGAAAATCTTCATGAAATCGATGGTGTTCGTTATGAATTGTCGCGCAAATCAATGCACAAACTTGTATATCAATAACACCATCCATTTTTAGTCCTTTTCAGGCGATAGACCTATCGGTGAGTTCCGCAATAGGGCGACCCAAAAGCTCATTTATCGCAGAAAAAATTAAATATCTCTACCATACATACTTTGACCAAAGGGGCTGGTTTTTTGCACCGATGATAAAGGAACGTTCATACCTCATATTGATAAGAGCAACGTTGATAAAAGTTGCTTTGAACTACTACAATTGCTATAAATAAAGAAAACATTCCACGAATTATGAAAAAACAATATTCATGTCACCGTGAATGGATTCAAGAACAATCAATGTTAAGTACGAATGTTTGAATTCTTCAACTGTGTATTTTTTTTTATTGTTAACAATAAAAAACAGGAAATCTATTTTGATAGATCGATTAAAGAAACATTGTAAGTGCTTAAAATTGCATTCGTACTGGTTAACAGTGCCAACAGTACACGTCTCCTTTATGCCAGTTAATTCTTAGTCAACGAAAATTAGCGAGTTTTCTTTTGCACTAGGATCTGCTTGTGTTTACATCATGGTGCGCCGTTACAATGCTTGTCAAATGTCGAATCCATCTTTCGCCCGCTTCGTTCATTCTTAATCTTTCCTGTCGATTAATCAGTCTGAATACGACGAACAGATGGCATAGACTAGTCATGATGGGTGTGGGTGTGGTATGGGTGAGTGATCTTTTCATCGACTTCAGACGCAGGGCTGCCAACTGTACCCCATTTCATCATTTTGTACCCCTGGGATACACTTTTTGTACCCCATTTAGATTTTTGAGCTTTTATTGCTGTAAACAAGTCCGTGAATTAAAATCAACTATATTTTCGATACACTTTCCATCATCTTTCTAGAAACATTTGCATAGGACAATATTGGTAAATAGTTGATAAAGGCAAATTAGCAAACATTTTATTCATTTTGTTTTCTCCTAACCTTTTCTATTCGCGCAATTGATTTCAATTCCAAAATTCAAATAAAGTTTGACGATTCTTTCACTTTTTGTCTTTATTTTATTATATTTTATCATATCTAACTGACGCATAGTATTTAAAAAACTAAATTAGATTTAAGTTTCTACTGAATGAAAAATAATATCAATTTTCATTGAGATTCCGGCAAAACAAGGTGAGATTCAGATTTATGAGGAATCAGAATCAGAAATGACAGCAGTTTCTGAAACATCCTGTAAATCTATTGAACAAACTGACTGCAAGTGTCACAGAAAATGTGACGATAAGAAGAACAGCGAACACGTTACAACCTCTATTTTGAGAAAATACACTCTTTCTCAGCAAAAGTCTTTTTTCTTATCGAATAACAGATTGTAGAATGAAAATGAATTCTGTATCTTATTCTTTTAAAAAGTGGCAAATGCACTGTTCAACTTCTTAGAAGATCACTTTTGCACATCCTCTCACGGTTTTTTCTTGGCTATATTCTTTCGAGTATCCTTAATATGTACCGTTTCGTCCAAAGTGTAAAGGTAACGAAGGAACCTTCTCAGCTGTTTCCTTTCAATTTCGATGATTTTTTTGCCTGTAGATACTACATAGTGTGCTAGTAAAAATCCTAAAAGGATTTCAGTTTCTATTGAGATTTAGCAAAGCTATTGGATTTTTAGTATGCCTAATCATTTGGGACCCTAGGTCTCAGGAAAAGTTGTATTTTCGAATTTTGATCTGAAACTTTATGCGTTTAGAGATCTCAAGTAGACTAGCTCCATAAAAAAATTCAGAAATTTTGAATAAAGTTACTTCCAGATACAAGACTTTCAAAAAATGAATATTGTATTTTCTATGTATGGAAAAGACCTTATATCCAGAAAATTTAACATCTTGGAGAGACTTTGTACAAAATTTCTGAATTTTTTTATGGAAACTAATCTACTTGAGATCTCTATATACATAACATTTCAGATCAAAATTCGAAAATATAACTTTTCCTAAGTCTTAAGGTCCTAAATACTTAGACATATTAAAAATCCAATAGCTTTTCTAAATCTCAATAGGAACCGAAATCTTCTAAGGGTTTTTACTAGTACACTATGTAGTATCTATAGGCAAAAATCATTGAAATTGGAAGAGAACACCCGAGGAAGTACTCTCATAAGCGATATCTTTGACATTGTTCTTTTTCTAAAGCAGATCTCTCGACTCCTAACAAAGGAGCTATATGATTAACCGACACTCCAAGCAAGCTATTCGTTAACGCATCGTCGAAACTGAAACTAAAGAAAAATGTACTGCTTTCTACAGTGGAATCATTTTTAAAGTAATGCCATTTTCTCAAAAGACCCATTTTTGGCTGTTTTTCACCTACCACAACTCGGTTTGAGAAGAAAATGAGGTACTCCAATGGTGTACCTCATTTTAAAAAAATTTGTGCCCCAACTGTAGCCCATTTGAAAATTAGGAGTTGGCAGCCCTGTTCAGACGCCACACTCACACCCACATCCACACCTCACACCCATACCCACACCCTAATCTTACTCATTTAGACTTCAACGCTTGCTTTTCTCACCCCCATAAAGCAGATTTTCAATTAATTATTAACAGTATTCGAAGTTTTTCCAAACTTATATAATGTAATTTTGATATTATTATTGAAGAACAAAATTCTCTTTGTATACCGACAATAACTTTCTCATGTCTCAATCATCTTTCTATAGATAGAAGTAATCTTACATTAAATCAAATATATCTGTTGTTTGAATACACATCTCGACTTTAATGGCTTTCAATATTTCTTAATCCTCACAATGCTGATACTTCTACACCATATCTACTATCAACACTAATCAATCTTGACATTAGTATTTCTAATATGTTTACGACTTCACAAATGATTTCCTTTTGAAAGAACATTCCTAATCTACGTCGTTTGAATATTCATTTAAATTCTAACTTAATCGATGGTCATCAATGGGAACGAATCATTCATGATTATTTGCTCAAATTAAAAATATTTCAACTTGAAATGAAAGAAATCATTGTCGATGATGATATAGAAGAACAAATGGATGCATTAGTTAATTCATTTCGGATTTCATTTTGAATCAAAGAACATCAATGGTTTATTCGATGTGTTCAACCAGATATGATGATCCAACTATACACTTAGTCTAAAGTATTTCATTACGACAGTCTGCTACTTTCTGTCTCATTAAAATCGATATATCCACAGGATAATCATCAAGAATTTTATCAAAGCATAACTTGTGTTTATGATAAAGAATTTTTTACCTCATCAATTCCATCCGGTATTTTTTTCCGAACATTCGTTTTATTTATATGGGTGTGGGTATGGGTGTAGGTGTCATGGGAAAACACAGGCCATCATCGCACACTCACACACCCACACCCACACCCTTTGGTTTTTCAAAAGTCAATGCAATAAAAACATTGTAAAGATCTATATTGATTTAAATATAATAATGAGAAAATGTTCTTTTTTATTTAATTAAATAATTAGAGAAAGAAAATATTAATCCTATCATCGACTTTATTGTTAAGGCCTCTCCCCCCTTGAGAAAAGTCAATCTTCGTCAGAAATTTCGAAATTGAGATAAATGCTTGGGAAGATAGTCCGTCTTCAGATCTTTCATATATGATATGATTTTTTTATCCAACACCCCTTTTTTAGCTAAAAATTTCAATGATTTCTGTCATCTTCCACTTCAAAAAATATGCTTTTTTCTCAGTTTATGGTTTTTTGATCTTGTGACCATGAATTCTCGGAGAATCTTCAATCTACTTAGATCAATTCAAAAGTTCTGTCGGAGATATCTTATTTCCAAGTAGTAAGCTCAAAGAAGTTTTCTTTTTTCTATGCAATGATAGAGAAAAGGATGCTCTATTTTTCTATGCTATTTCATCAGTATTCAACCAATATCATAATAATAAAATTTCGACAAAATACCGTTTGTCATGATATGTGACGGTTATATGAATGCTCGAATTTTTGGAATAACTGCTGATAGCAACAAGATAGAGAACTACGGTTTTCACCGTTGGAAAGAGAAGATGACGACGCATCAAATCGTTTATTACAGATTTTTCTGATCTGTTTTTTTGTAAGGTCTTCAATTGGCTTATTAAAGAACAAATCCATCTCGTGAGTTATTTACAGTGAATTTCCAATAATCATGTGTACATTCATACCGATAATCAAAGATCTACAAACTGTGAAAGACTCAGATGTTTAAATTTAATTATTCAGGGATAATATGTATTCTAGTCGAACCTCTGATACAATTTTCTGTTAACTTTTTTCCCTTTTCTTTTTTTTCATAAAAAAAAGCATTTTTCCGGCGGTTAGAAAATTGAATAAAAATACTTCAGAATCATATTAGGAAAACCTATAATATACGATTCAATGCATCTTCATTTTCTCTTTCCAATGGCGAAAATCACAGTTCTCTAGCCTGTTTCTAACAAAAGTTATTCAAAAAAAATACTCACGAGCGTTCATTTTACCATCTCAGATGCGAACAAACTAGGTCTTATCGAAATGTTATTATTATGATGTTAGTTGAATGGTGATGAAATAGCATAGAAAAATAGAGCATTGTGGGGGGGGTGGGGGGTGGTGTGGGTAGTACTCCTGTCATTCACTCACACCCACACCCAATACTGCTACTTCACTATTATTCTGCTTTTTTAGTAAAGTAGGTTGAAAACTCTTCTTTTTAATGTCGAAATTAAATAAATATAAGTGCTCCTGTGTATCTTATATTATAGAAAATGCTAGCTTGGAAAGTTGCAATAGATGAACACATCAGTTCTTATTAGGCGTTTGTTAGTTTATAGTTATGAAGCTAGATCTAATCCCTAATCAGTGGAGCTTGGTAATAATAGAAAAAAAGTTTGTGTTTCAGTATTGTTTGGAATAAAGAAAAGACTCACTGAAGTAATTTCTTGTAATA
The DNA here is from genome assembly GCA_905250075.1 of Rotaria sp. Silwood1. Taxonomy (NCBI): domain Eukaryota; kingdom Metazoa; phylum Rotifera; class Eurotatoria; order Philodinida; family Philodinidae; genus Rotaria; species Rotaria sp. Silwood1. The sequence goes on along the minus strand of CAJNOP010000881.1, from coordinate 67,342 downwards.
AATGCAAACCTGCACTCATATTAAGAATTCTCCTTTTTGAAGATAATATCTTTCCTTGGCATTACATTAAATCTCTTACATAAATAAATATGGTTTTTTGACAATTTTGTTGCTCCATTTTCTATAACTGTATTATGTTTCTTGTTCTTCTTTTTTTGTAGTATCGGCTGAGTTGTAGTAAACTAACTATTAGTTTTCAATATAAATTTAATCCTATTTTTTTGAAAGAAGAGTATTTTCAAACATCTCCTTTACTTATTATCAGATTCCTTCTATGATATCATATCTTCTCATCAAATCGATCCAAAGCATATGTAGCTTCGGATTCGGACAGCAAATATATTTGTTTATATGGAGTACAATCAAGTTTATTGTTCATGCTTATGATAAAAAAATCATCAAAGAGAAACTATAGTCTAATAAGAGATGTTTATTGCTTGTGTGGTTAAGAAATGGTTGACTACATCTTAAATCTATTATTTATTACCAAGGTCATATTTTAATTGAGCATCTCGAGTATTCTTGTTTTTTTAGACATGAAATATACCCAACACGAGTAATATAAGATAGAATAGATCATATGTTTGTATCTTAGCATAATTACGTGTCAAGAAATTATACTTTTTTTTAAAATTTCGCCATCTTCAAGAAGATGTTTGTTTTCTCTATAAAAACACATATATCAATAGATATATATCGGAAGCTTCATATTTATGAAAACTGATTGACATTCGTTTAACATATCAATTCCTCTTGGTACATGATGAGAACTTAGTTTTTACTGGTATTGCTATATTTAAATACGAACAACATCGCACTCATGAACAATACACGTCAATGAAGAATTCCTCACTAATTGATCACTTGGTATAGTTGCTTATTGCTTCGTTTAAAACAAGTCTTAACCACATCATATTTTGACATTAATGCTTATTCATATGGTTAATTTTAAGAGTTTATATTGTATCATATAGTCATGAAAAAAGTAAGTTTTTATTAAAACAACACATTGCATCCTAAGAAAAACCATTTGTAGAAAATATTGGTTCGTATTGACAAGGAGAATATATTGGCATATGGGAGATTTTGATTTTATACACAATTGTTCAGAATTTTAGCAAAACTAGAAAAACTATTATGTTTTAAAAAATGACATCAATCCGTTTTGCATTGTACTCAGAATCCGTGTTAGTCAACATTAAGCAGGAATTAATGACATTAAAACATGTCACCAGTAGGTTATGGATATCGGCTAAAAAATTTAAGTATTTTTTAAAAATAGAGCTTCGATCAACTACAAACATTATCATTACATACTCATCAACATTCGTGAAATGTTACTTGGTTATTTCGTAAACTTAGATAACAAAAAAAAATACAAATAAGTTCTTATTTCTTTTTAACCACTTCATGTGGCGACTTCCAAAGTATGTGACAAAGTGTGAAGCAGCCAGTGTCTTCTGAAGTATATTGTTTCCTATTGATTCGATTAGGTACTTTTCTTAGTCACTGCCAATTACTCACTAAAACTTTTTTCTGTTCCATTCCTCTCTGTTCTTTTTTGTATCTGTCATACTTTACTGTAAGTCATTATAATAATCTACCTAAAATCTTCTTCTGTTTTGTAGAACGCTTGAACTCTGATTCATTGTCATTAGACATACACTATAAAAACAGCGATTTTTCTCACATTACTTCATTCATTATAGTTCAACATATTTACTTCTTCTCATTGTCTCCTTACTATTAAATAATAACAATACAGATTTTTGTTAAAACACTTACCGACAAGACAATTACCCTTGAAGTTGAACCAAATGACACCATAGAAAATGTTGAAGTGAAGATGCAAGATAAAGAAGGTATCGTACCTGATCGGCAACAATTCATATTCGCTGGCAAACAACTTGAACACGGTCGTACATTGAGCAATTATAATATTCAAAAAGAGAGTACACTTCATTATGTACTTCGACTTTGAGGTGGTGATGATCAATAAAAAGTATTTTATGGCATCCATATCATTAAATCCTTTGGAAATTTCTACTGTTTGTTTCTTAAACTATTTCAGATATTCGAATTGATGTCTATTTTTTTAATATTTATTTAGTGCATTATTTAATTTCTTTGCCAATAGTATATGTACCGAATATGGATATATAAATCTTGATCTCATTTGTGAATGAAAAAGCGAAAATTATTCTTAAATGAAGAAAATAGGAAACATTTTGATAAGAAAAATATTCGATTAGTTTTATTCTTATGATTTATATAAAGAAATATAATTTGATAGGGAAAATATTGTCAATATGTCAGCATCGTCTACTTTTTTTTTTTATGTAAACAGAATAGTGTGTGTATGAAAATTTGTTGTTTTTTGAAAAAAAAAATCTATTTTCGAATGTTAAAATATATAAATAGCTTTATTTCAGGCACTTATATATTAGTAGAGTCATCTACCAAACGTGGAAAAAATGTGTTTTTGAAATATTTCTATCACCGAACAACAACAAAGCATTATTGTTTATAGTGATGTATCGAACATGAAATAAGCTATTTATTAGCAGAGTGAAGTGAAAACTTGATTTAATATTTGTTTAACAGAATACCAGTCTATTTTAATGATATTGAAAGTTATATGGTTGTCTTGCTTCAAAATAGTGCCTTCTAGTCATGTCATAATAAAGTACTTGTAAAAGAAGTCGATAAGAATCGAAATAATATGAATTCCTGAAAATATCACGCAAAAAAGTATGCTTAGTTTTTTCATTGAACTTTTTGACTCTATAAGACTTTTTGGTATGAAAAAAATCATTTATATAATTTAGTGCAATTTGTAATGCTACATCAAATAGAACTTTTTAAAGTCGAAGAAAAATTATAATGCTATCAAAATCAACAGATACCTCGGAGGAAGCCCTGAAGATTACTTTTAACTTTAAGAAAAGGCTATTTTTCTAAGATCTAAAGTATAGCTATAAACCAATGACAAAAATAGATGAGATGTAAATATTATTTGTATAAAATATATTCGAGGAAAAAAATATGAAAGGTCAAGTCAACACTATCGATTTATGAAAAGGCACTAGAATAATGATGCAAATAAATTTCAATCATATTATACTGGTGATTACGATATTTCTTAAGGAGAAACGTATATTTAATATTGTTCTGGAGAGAATTTCCAGTGATCATACTATAGTATTACTCTTAATAAATCATTTCTAATAATAATTGGTCGAAATTGAATTTTATAATGCGTCCTATTCTGTTGTTTTGCTTAATTAAATCATTTATACTATTGGTTTATTTATAGTAGTGAAACTTCAAAGTCTATTGGAGATTCTAATCTATTAAGGTTGTCATAGGAGGTAACAATATCATATAAAAATTGAAAAGGAATCTTCTTGTTAGGAAATAAATAGGTACTCATTTAGACTTATGAACAATCAATAAGTAATAAAACTGTCATTATCTATTTTCTCGTTTCAAAAATTATATTTCTTTCAAGCAGGAACCATCAGTATCCAAAAGAAAGAGTTGAATATCGACAAATATTGATTAGAGTATTGCTTATCTATTGATGATGAGATAAACTCAGAATCATCCTTGCTTTGCTACATGTACAAATCTAATATTGTAAAGAATGACGCATCTTTGATGAATATAAAAATAAATATTCGTCGTGCATGATAACGTGTATCGATTCTGTTCTTCGATTAATGACGACACATAAGCATTTTTTTCATGGTCATATAAATATAGTTTCATGACTTACGAATGCACAAAAGTATTTTTTTTAAATGAGTAATTCTATTGCGATTGATACGTGTATAAATATAGAATAAATAACTATAATATCATAAGTATTCACATACTATTTAGTAACTAATCTGCTAATAGTTATTGTACACTCAACAGTTAAGCATGGTCATTATTATCAAATCATTGTATTGCATCATTCTATTGGCACTAGTGCTGACAACCTGTACGACAAGAGCAGTATTACAAGTGGAAGAAAATTACAGTGCTAACATGAATCGTCATTTTAGCCTACGTGAAATCGTGAAAGCCTACATTGCGAAACGTACTTTGAATAATTCATTGACCATGTGATCTTCAATCATATGAGCAACATAAAATCTTTGCTTTCAAGTGACCAAAATATTTTTATAAAGCTCTCCTTCTTTGAAGAATTCTTGTGCTATGTGATCTTTGATCATATTATCAACTCTAAATATTCTCTTTGTAGTAGACAAACTGTTCGAATAAAATTTTGTTTTAAAATCTTCATTCAGCACGTGACCTTTGACAGACTCATTGAATCTAAAGTTTTCTTTCGCAGCTACCAACATATTTGAATAAAGCCTTCCTTTGAAATAATCATTTTCTATGTGATCTTCAATAAATTACTAACTTCAAACAATTGTTTCCGAGTGAACTGAATATTTCAATAAAAATTTGTTATGCAGTATTCATTCTCAATGTGATCTGTGGTCAAGTTGCCAGTTGTAAATCTTTGCATCGAAATCATCATAGTATATGTATAAAGCCTTCCTCCTCCTTTGAAATGTTCATTTCATAGATGATCTTCAGTCATACTAGCGACTCTAAATATTTGCTTCGAAATGATCAAAATATTTGAATAATACATTCGTTTGAAGTATCCATTTGACATGTGATAGTTGATCACTTTACCAACACTGAATGCTAGTTTGACAATGAGAAAAATCTTTGAAAAAGGCATTCAGGATATAAAGTATTTATTTGGCATGTGATCATCTACCGTACCACAGAATCGAAATATTTCTTTGGAAGTGATCAACATATTTATATGAAACTTTCCTGTTTTAAAATAGTCATTCATTATGTAATCTTGGACTAACTATTAAATGGTAAGTTTTCTGTCAAAGATGCTAAAATAGTTGTATAAAGCCTTCCTGTTGCGAAATATTCGTTAGTCACATAAACTTCGCTCATAGTATTACTTCCAAATCATTTTTTGTGAAAAGACAAAAAAATATCTGAATAAAATCTCCTTTGCAACTGTTTATTTAGCATATGATATTCGATCCTACTATTAAATCTAAACATTTCCTTTAAAGTGATCCCAAAATTTGAATATTACATTGGTTGAAAAGTTTCATTTGATAGATCATCTTCGATCAAACTGTTAGCTCTACATCTTCGATTCAAAATGATCAAAATATTTGAATAAACTCTTAATATTTTGAAGTATTCATTTAGTACGTAATCGTTGACCATTCACCTATCTCTAATCTTTTCTTTGAAGCAAGAAAAATATTCGAATGAACCAATTTTTCCAAATATTCATTTATCTGGTTACCTTTGATCGTGTTAAGAAGTACATTAAGCATTTTCAGCAGAACGAAACATGTGAATAGAGCGATCATAATAAATACAAGAGGTAAATTTATTTTTTCAGCATTGTTTTGTCTTCAATTAATCGACTATTTTGCTTCATTCTAGAAAATATCATTTAATCAAGCTCAATATCTCATTCGAAATCATCTATGTTGTAGAATAGACATTCTTCATTAAGATTTTTCTTTTAATGTTTGTTTTGATTATGCAGTTCTAATAAAGTTTGATCTGTACCGAGAGTGTGTGTGCGAGTGAGAATGCAGAAGTGAATGCATATGATTGTTTTGTGTCCTAATGCTTACATTCACATTTGAGTTTGACTTCGTAGTTTATTATTTTAAAATTTCAGTATTGTTCAATGATTTCGAAAAGATTATTAGTGAAATAATCGAATTCTATTTGTATGTGACTTTTTGATAAGAACATTTAAAATTGATGATGATATTAAATAAGGCAGAACTACTTTTGACCTAAGTCTTTGTTATGTATGTAATTAGAAAAGACTGAGGACGTCAATCTTCTTAGCTTTTGTAGCGTCTCAATATTGATCAACATGGCTGTGTATAGAAAAAAATAACTCTTTTCACTTTCATTAATAAAAAAAAAGATTTTCGTCAAATTTAGTGCGTGGATAAGTGAAGAAGATCACACTCATACTTACACATACATCAATGCAAACAAAACCAACTAATTCTAACGTTTTTTTTTTCATTATCATGAATTATTAATCGATTCAACTTATATTGCAATGAAATATCTATTTAAACTTAAGGTTCTTTTCCACATCAAATGTTAATTATGGGAAAGGATAAATTCTTCAAAATCTATCTTTCTAACAAAAAGCTCATGGGAAAAAGAAACGTTTTCACATTTTCTTGGTTCAGTCGTCTTTTGTTTCAGTAATCAAGATTTTTTACTTTATTATAAAAACAGGTATCAAATAAATCGTCTTCATTTCGTCATTATTCGCCAGAAGGTAATCGAAAACACATATTTCACAAAATGAAATAAGTTTCTATTCTATCCAATTAAAATGACATAGATTGTGTTTTCGCATGTGTCAAACAATGTTTAGTATTCTTCTCGATCAATCAGACAAAAATGGTCCATCTATCTTCACGTTTAATTTTCTGGTGAATTCTAATATTTATTGAACGTATGAAAAGAAACAGTAACAATCAACACTAAACATTTTGTTCATCAATGATCTATTTGATACTGCTTAACAAAAATTTATCGATCTATTTGAATTGTTTAAATAAATTATTATTAGATGCCGGAAATGCAATATTAAAGCACAATCTTTTTTCTTTTATAAATAGTTAGTTTTCCAATGACTTACTTGTTCTGAAAAGTAAGTCAATTTTTTTTTTCTACTTGTTAAATATTCAATACTTTCTATTTCAGATTCAACATGAACAAAATGAATCTGAAATAAAAGATTGACAATTCTCGATTACCAAATATTGATCGACTTGTTAGAAAAAATAGGTTGTCGGAAAAAACTGAAATTTTCTCCGTAAAAACTCATTCTGAAAACATGAAAACACATATATTCTTGATCAATTCGTTACGCTCTCTCTAACAATATATAAAAGAAGGACAAAATTGTGCATTAATGTTGCATCTCCGACACCATATATATTTCTGTATTATATTTGAGTAGATCGATTCCAAGTACTAAAAATATATGGTTGGTGTTGCGAAAGTAATTTGTGTCATTATCTTTGATAGTCGTCAGCATTATCCATTAGATATGACCTTCTGTAATAATCTTGGTTTTGAGAAAAATATACGTCCAAAAATAAATAAAGAATATCATTTGTACTTATCTTTAATTAAAGAACGAAATTTTTTATAGGTAATGCTGTATGATAGCGATCATTCAACCATATACTTTTTATACTCGGGCCATCATCTAAATCCTTAAGAACAATATATCTTGATGGTCTACGAGAAAGGTTCTGGGATAATTTGTGAACTTCTAAGTATAGAACACAAAGATTTTGATCCTATTAGCTGTGTTAATTTATTATTATTGACTTTGTAGTACCGAAACTAATTCCGACGTCTTTTAAAAAACCGGTAAGATTAAAAACTGGCGAATAGAATCATTGATGATTGAGATTTAAAAGCCGAAATTAATAACTTTTACAGCAGATGTAAGTTCAAGTGACACATGCATGTTGTCACAAAAAGCGATAGGAACGTCACCATTTATAGTCCTGGTGTTGTTCTTTTGATCGGGCAGAAATTTGATTGTGAATACTGCTTGCGTAGCATTCTTATGGTACGGTCTATCGGCAAATAAGAATGTCGACTTCGGATATATTTCTAAAACATAAAATAAATAAACACTATATGGAACACTTGTACTTTTCTCATCATACATTGTAAAAGATCTATGATTGATTTCGAAATAAAAAATACGGACTTGTTAGAATTTTATTTGTAAACTTGTATTCCCAAAACCTTTGATACTTATTTCTAATAAAAAACTTGTCAGCATTGTTTCAAATTGGACCAAAAATGCGGAACTCATGTTAGAACTCGGTGCAAACAAAGCAGAAAAGAACAAATTTTGAATTGCGAGATATCGTTTAGATTTTTGAACGAAATATTTATTTATTTTCATAATTATTCATTTAGAGAAATAATTCTTTAGAAAAGGAACGATATCTGTAATGAGAGCTTTCTATAGGGAGAAAATGTCTGTAAAACGGAGCAGAGTATTGTCACATAATATCGTACATTTTAAAGTGAATCTGACAAAATGAAATACAATCTATACAAATCGTGTGTTTAAACTTCAAGTCATGTTCTTTCTCAATCTTCCAAGTAATCTGTAACTGTCGATATGCGTATTTGCACCCAGATATGCATATATATAGTTTCTTAACAGTATGGACATTTTTACAAATATTCTTGAAGAATAGCAACTTTCTTCTTTCTTTTACAATAGTTTACTCTAAGATAAGAACCTGCACCTTTTCAAAGGGAGCTCTTTAACCTTCGTCTTTGTCTACATTGTGACTAATGGCAAACAGAAAAAAAGTTATGTCAAATGAAATAATCAAAGAAACCTATTTTCATTCTTTGCAAAGTCGACAAACTCGTTGAATGGCTTCTTTCTGAATCAAAGGACCCTTCAACGATTTTTTCCAATGTTCAAAATACGGGAAAAACAATACTTTGTTTGATTTACTTATTTCAATCTCCGTTTCGTTCTCTATCCTACAGGATTTCATTACACTGTAGCAGAAGAAAATAATAGTTTTCATATCCTGCCATTGAATCATGGTTGCGATAGCATGATTATGGTATGCTTCCAATCGTATGAATCGATCGAGTTCAAATCTGGAAAGTGAAAATTGAAATCTTCGCTTATTCATATGTGTATCATGGTAGTCCTGTTACATACTACTTTCATTGAATTCTGAATTATAGTAGATAATTTATACTTTCTAAAATATTGAATAATACTAAACGACTTGTCATTTATTGATCTTTTAATATTTGCTCAACTCACCCAAATGATACCTGTGTATGGTCTTATTTTGGTCATTTCTTTCTTCTAGTATTAAGAAAATCTTGACATCGACATTGGATAAGCTGCCACAGAAAATAGTCATGTGCCAAGAATGATCTGGACGCATTACATGCTGATAATACTTCGATATATTGAAATGTTGAATGAGTGAAACAGGCACTGCTGTTGTAACAAATGAGCATCGGCCAACGTTCCAAGCAATGTCAGCATTGGTTTTATTATCTTCATCAATGGAAGAATGTGCAATCTTTTCTGTCCATCTATAATCACTCTGTTGTTGGACAAGTGAAGCATTGATTGACATAAAACCAACGTTACTGTGATGTCGAGATGGCATCACTATCCAACGATTATGAAGTATCCGAGTTAGACGCGTCGAAGAGCAGGATTGTTCTTCTTCAGCATTACCATTAGTCAGAAAATTCGGATGACGACCAAATGTACCATTTGGCAAAATAGTCAAATAGAAGCTATTAGCACAATGAAGTTGATTATCATCAAGATTTGAACGACGTAAATCACTCCAGACAAAATTCACACGATTCGTCGATGAAAGAGTAAAATCAGCATTTCTTAGTGCTGCTTTTTGAAATGAAACATCATCGAGTCTAGCACGTCTAAAAGACGCTCCCATCATTGTACATCCACTAAAATTTGCTCCATTGAGATATCTTTCATCAAAAGAAGCATTCACCAATGATGCACCACTAAGTGAAATTCCAGATAAACTTGCCTGTTGTATACTGTTGAAAACTGAAGTACTCAAATCGATACCATCTAAATAGGCATTCGTCATATCAATAGGATTTTTTCCGACAATAATAGCACCAGATTCATAAAGAAATTGAATAAGCCATGCTTTACGTTCAGTATCTAATTGACGACAAGCAGTTAATGTTTTTGCTCGAACAATAGTTGCAACAAGTGGATCGACGCTTTTGGAGGAAAAATTCGATGATATCAAGATTTCAGATATTTCTTTGATATAAGTAGCCAATATAGCATCCCAACGAAGTTTATTAGCAATGAGCAAATCTTGTTCGCGCGTTCTATTAGCAATAAAACGATCTTTATCTCGATTTGCTTCGGATATAGAATAATCTTGTGCTCGTTCCTCACTTGCAATATAAAGTTGAACAACCGATACCGTAAATGTCAACAAACCAATCATAAAAGGAATCAGAATCGATGAGCAAATTCTGATCATTCCACGACGGCCAACGCCAGAACGTTTGTTATAATAGCTCATACCATTACTTGTATTATCATCATCCATGCTTAAGTGGAATAATTATTTCTCAGAGTATTTGAGAAGAACTAATAAGATATGTATAACAAGGACATGTCCGATTGTCGCACACACAACAAAGATAAAAGGAAGAAAGAAATGTATTGACAGCATTATCTTCTTGTTATGCATATTTGTTTCTTCTATCTATTCTGTTACAATAACAGATGAGAGAAGTATTTTTGTTTGTTTAATTCTTTCTTCATCTTATCTCTTTCGCTCCATTTTTATTCTTCTCCATCATCAGATATTACTGCTTAAAAAGTTATGATAATGATACTTGCTTTGCACTGTTAACATCATTTTAGAGAGTCAATAAAAGTCAATGTAAAAATAAAAAGTATCGTTGCTTATTTATTGTTGTTATACTTTCAGAAGCATTCTAGTTTCTTGCTATTTTTCTTTGACGCTATTGAATTATGTGTAGTAGAGATATTACTTTCAAGAACAATGATATATTTATTCTATTGTTAGCGGAAGAGAAACGATTATGCTTGCGAATTAACGTTATTAGTGAAAGAAAAAGTCTTGTAAAATCTAATAATATTATGACAGCAATGCATGTCATTATTTTTCAATATCAATGCGTGTTCAAACAATTGATTTTGACCGTCCATCATTACTACTCCTTCATTTGAGGATAACTCATTTTGAATGAAGATTGGTTGCCAACGAAGTTTTAACTCAACAATGGCTCTTCTTGATTCTTATACATTGTCTTAGAAATCAATCAATTGATGAACATACAAGTACCAGTTGTACCTTTCACATGTTTTCAATTTGACATAGGCACAAGAAATTTGCCGTTCATGTTTCGTGATTAAGGGTATAAAATCAAATTCTTACTACTCTTGAAAGATTGAAAATCGAAACTTTGAACTTTTGATATTAATAAAACTGCAAAAAGAAGCTCGATGTTATTTGAAAAATGATTTGATTCCAATCGTTCTCAAATAAGTTCGGGTATCGAGATTCACAACATAGTTATTAGGATATTTACTATATAGTCCAGCATGTGGATATTATAACATCTTTGGAATTCTGTCAATAGAACGATGTTAGTTGTTTTATCCTATCGTTATCTGACATAATTATGTTGATAATTTTTTAATTAGATTAAACGAATTGATATCATTGTCATTCGATGGAAACTAGCGTCCTCTCTATATTTAAAATTATCAAATTTATCCTTAATTAATTTTCTTGTCTAATATAGTAATATTAATGGAAAATTAATAAATAATATAAACTTATTTTTAAATTAAAATGTTGTAAAAAAACAAAAATTTTAATTTTTCATAATCATTTCAACCAATAAAAATGATTCGAAAAGCAAAAAAATACGTCATTTCTTGCTTCACTTCTAATATTCATTTATTAATCTATAATAATTTGACTGTATTCTAATAATTATCGATTGATGTTAGTTGAATAATTTAAACAACATTTTCCATAAATTCATCCAATGAAAAAACACAACTGCATTGACAAGAACTTTTGTATAATCTTTCAAAAAAAAGATCTTGTATTTTATTTAGCATAATGGTATTATACCAGATACACTTTCTTGACAACAAAATGTGTTAAGACCATAAATTGTTGACTAAATTTATCTTCAATTTTTTTTCAGTCTATATATTTCGATTTGGATGATTACAATATTGCTAAAGTTCAAGGTGCATTAGCAGCAAATAAATTTGATTCAACAACAACACTAAATAATAATAATAGAGAAACAAGAACCGTAATGATACTCGACAATATCATAGGACATCAAAATTTCAACATCTAAAACAGTTATGCCAAGAATATTATCATATGCTGCTACAATAACACCAACATCAGCATAATAGATTTAAAATAAAATATCTCAGCGAACAAAAATAAAAGCAAAAAGTCATCATTATATTTTTTTTCTTTTCATATTTTCTTTCAATCAATTCATTTTTTCATAGAGTCATCAACTTCTTTTGTTTTTTTTGTCTTTCTAGAATAAAAAACAACAAAGAATAATTTATTCATCATGGGAAAATTTGATGTTTCACTTATTCGATATTTAACTGCAGAAGATTATCGAGTTTTAACAGCGGTAAATTTTTATTTATGTTATTAAATTCTTAGAAAAATTCATAAAAATTTTATTCTTTTGACATACATCATATTTTTTCAATGAACTTTTCAGATATTTCTTCGACATTTTATAATTACAGTTGACTAGTTTTTGTATTCATGATCAGTACAGAAAAGAAAATTTCAGTATTGTGAATGATGCATATTGAAAAATATTTTTGCATTCTGTTAAGAAATCGTTATATTTCTAATAATTCTAATTTATATTTTCTATGAAACTAACAAGAAACGATTGTGAATTGTTTCAAGCATATTTTTATAGACGTATCTGATGTTTGAAGAAGAAGAGATTTCATGCATTGCATTATTAAGTCATCTTGACATGTTTACCAGTAATATAAGATTGACTATTTATGTAATTGTAGATTGAACATTGTCAGTTGTAGAAGAATACAAAACATCAAGTACTGTTTGAATAGATAATTAGATGTTGCTAGTAATATTCTTTTATTTATCATAAGTTAGAAATCCCATTCTAAAACTACAATATTATCTCTAAAACATTTAAGTATTTTGAACAATTTTTTTTTAATAAGAAAGATAAACGAAAGCTTCTATTGAAATAAATATTCTATTTATCCCAGTAACAAATAAAATATGATAATATTTTTTGAATTTTATAAACATGCACAAATAATTACTTATTATTATACTATATATAAAGAAGAAAAAAATAATAACTCATGTTTTAATAGTTTATTATTTAAAATTTTGACATAAAATATATGATACATTTAGATTGAAATGGGTATGCGTAATCATGAATTAGTACCATTACAATTAATAGCTGTCATAGCATCACTTAAACATGGTGGTTGTCATAAAGTTTTACGTGAATTAGTTCGTTATAAATTAGTTGCATATGATGCAACAGCAAGAAGAAAATCTTCGAATAATGAAGGTTATCGTTTAACAAATCTTGGTTATGATTATTTAGCATTAAAAGCTCTTTCTTCAAGAGATGCTATCTATTCTGTTGGAAATCAAATTGGTGTTGGAAAAGAATCAGGTTTGACAAAAAAAAACAAAAAGACGTTTTCTTTTCTTTTTTATTATTATCAATTGATTTTTGTATTTTATTTTGAAGATGTTTATATTGTTGCAAATGAAAATGATGAACAAATGATTTTAAAATTACATCGGTAAAGGAAAAGAAATTTTTAAAGAAAATTGTTTTTTTTAATATTTTTAATATTGTTTTTATTTAGTTTAGGTCGAACATGTTTTCGACAATTAAAAAATAAACGTGATTATCTTAAACATAGACAAGGCTATAGTTGGTTATATCTTGCACGACTTGCTGCACTCAAAGAATTTGCTTTTATCAAGGTAGATTTTTCTATATGATTAATTTGTTTCAATAATTTTTTTTTTTCAAGACTCTATATGAACATAAATTTCCTGTACCAAAACCAATTGATTTGAATCGACATTGTGTTGTTATGGAATTAATTGATGGTTATCCATTGTTAGTAAATTATTTATTTATTTATTTTTTATTATATCTAATAGTAATTTGTTATATTTGATAGATGTAATATAAAAGATATCGATAAACCAGGAAAAATTTATGATGAATTAATGTCAATTATAGTTCGTCTTGCATCTTATGGACTTATTCATTCAGATTTTAATGAATTTAATTTAATAATAAATGATAATGGTCGTATAACAATGATTGATTTTCCACAAATGGTTTCAATATCACATATAAATGCTGAATATTATTTTGATCGTGATGTTCAATGTATTCGAGATTTTTTTCGACGTCGATTTCATTTTGAAAGTGATCTTTATCCAAAATTTGCTGATATTAAGTAAGATTAATCATTATTCTTTTTTTTTAAAAAAAAAAAAACTATTTTTCTTAGACGTTTACATTCGCTTGATAATGATGTAAGAGCAAGTGGATTTTCAAAAGAATTAGAAAAACAATTTGAAGAAGTAATATTTCATTTATTATTATTTTTTTGTTTTAAGATCGATTCAAAATTAACGTAGTAGTATAATTACAAAAGTAATTGAGAAAATTTTGTTAATTTCAACATGAGAATTTTCTTAGAATACGATAGCAGATTTAACTTTAGCGAAAGTTTTCACTGTCTAATGAGAGAATCCATCCGAATAATAATCTCCATTTGAACTTATAGTTTAGATAAAAATCTTGAAACGATTCGTGTCGTTAGATTTTTCTTCTTCAGTTTCAGCCTATTGCAGAATATCATGAGACAAATTGCAACCTGAAATTTTGGCTCAAACTAATGATTTCTTCATCAAATATCATATGCACAAAAAAACTGAGCTATGTTGGAAGCTCTTATATGAAATCCATAAGAACTGTTGTTGAGGAGAATTTACGATCGAAAACTTCTTGTTGCAATTTTTTGTCGTGATATTTTTTATTCATATTATGAAGCTTGTCTATGAGCAATTAATTTCGATACAAAATGAAATTACATCAGCATTTATAGATTTAATATACGCAGGAAATAATATTTACTTAATCTATGAACGTTTACCGAATACTTGTTTATTTATTTTTTTTTGGAAAGATAGAATTTTGTCTTTGTCATCGTTTTTATCATTCTAATTACTACCTAGACTATGTTAGTAGCCTAAATATGAACGAATCAGACTCGATTCTCGCAATCGATATCTACCTAATTAATCTTGTTTATGTCTACTTTGGTATTCAATAAAGAGAATATTAACAGCTAAATGGATTGCAGTGAAGTAACAAGACCTTAGACAGTGTTAGAGAACAATTTTAAACACTATAGTGAGCAAATAGTTGCCACGCCAAGTACTAAACTCAATCGTTTATTTTGGTAATATTCATTATTTCGATACATACATGTAGATTATTCATATACATATTTATTAAAAATTATATCATTTCATCTTATTTAGGTATCAGAAACAATTGGTCTCAGGCAAGATGTGGATAAGGATAACCATTCAGTTGATGAAGAAAATGATGACGATGATGATGATGATGATGATGATGATGAAGAAATAGACGAAGAACCGACATCATCTCTTCCCGAAAATGATGAAATGAGTAAATTAACACAAATTATTGATGGTAACCATCTTTTAGCATCTCCTATTCTTGATGAATTCGATGAAAACGAAAATCATCGATTTAAACCATTTCAAGATGATAATAAACAAGAATTAGAAGAAACTAAAGATGATGATGACAATCAATCAGTAGTATCAACATCACAAAAATTATCTGAATTATCAATAGATAAAGACTATGTACGAGCAAAAGTAAAACAAACATTAAAGAAAAAATTAAAACAACAACATCGTCGTCTATGTACTAAAGGTGAAGCAGCTTTAGTTACAGCACAACGACGTGATCATCGTGAAACTATTCAATTACATCTTGAATAGTTAAATCTTTTGTTTTCAAATAAATATAAACGAAAAGAAAATCTTTACCATTGATGATAAAAAATTTCTAACCGAATCTATATCGAACAAAGAATCACAATGATAAAGTTCTTATAATCTAAGAACTATGTAAATAATGATCTACTATTGTTGTTGATCAATAAGATAATGGTAACAATTCAAATAAATAAGTTCGATGAAGATCAAAAATAAGATGATACTCGAAAATCAAATAGGAATTTTAGTTGAAAGATTAATCTAATAGTTATATCACATAGAGATTATTCGTTTAATTATAGATTTTGGCCTCGATCCCACGCACTATTTCATACAGATAATACACTTATTATGATAAGTATTTAAATAAAATGATTTTGATTGTTTAAATGTTTTTTCAAAATATTCATTCAAAATCAAGTTTCATGCATCTGTATAATATTGATAAAAATACTCAATAATTTTCCCATTACTTATTATTATTATCCTAGAACTTTTACTCTCAAGATATATATTTTTCACGTCGGATATAAACTATTTGGATAGCAATGGCATAGGCTCATGAGATTATCTAATTCAGCATATCATAAAGTTGATACGACAAAATATAAAAACCTTTGTTTGAAGTCAGTTACAATGCTTTACAATGTAAAAACTGTGTTATATAAATCTATCTTAGTTTATTCGAGGAAGAAAGGTTTATAGACATAGCGAATGAGATTCTACATAAGATTAAGAATAGCTGCATACGATAATCTTCAACATTCAATTGAGGTACTAATATCTCAACTAGAGCCGTTTTTTTCTATGTGAGTAAACAAAACTAAGCTTGAATTTTAGCTGCATTGAAAAAACGAATTTTCTAATCTTGCACAACAAGATATATCTTTATCTCACAGAGCAATTGGAGGGACATAAAGAAAACTCTTTTCATGTTATCTCTTGGTTGTTAACGTACTACCTCGCTATTCTTATAAAATAAAGAGAAAGAAAGGAAAAGAAAATGATAAAATGTGAGTGCAAATGGCTACACGATGACAAATACAATTAAAATTGTCAAATCGACGGACAAACATGTACTCACAACATGGGTTATGTACTCATATTGTTAATACTCTTTGTCGTCATATATGCACTTGGGTATTTGATTTATAAAAGTTATTTCTATTGTCCACCAATTGAGCAAAAGCAATTAAGAAATAAATGTGTCATAATAACTGGAGTATCACGTGGCATAGGTGAAGAATTAGTCTATGAATATGCACGTTACAATTGTCGTCTTATATTGGCTGCACGTAGTATTGATATACTAAAAAATCAAGTTGCTCAAAAATGTCTTTCATTAGGTGCAACACAAGTTGAATGTATTCAATTTAATGCATCAACAGAACAAGCATGTATTGAACTTATTAAAAAAACAATTGAATATTCTTGTACTTAATCATACTACAACACATTATGAACCATTTTTTAAAAGTGATATTAAAACAAATATTGAAAATATGAAAAAGCTATTTGATGTAAATTTTTTTTGGATATTTTCAAACGAGTAAGAAAAACAAAAGCAAATGTTGATTATTTTCAAATTTTATGTTTTTTTTTATTTTCTATTTTAAAGCGATGGCAACTCTTCCTTATTTAACTCAAAATGGAACATATGAACAACCATCTCAAATCATTGCAGTATCATCATTAGCGGGTAGTTATCCGTTACCTCAAACAACTATTTATGGTAAGCTAGTATTTTAATATGTAGTCTCATGAATAATATGCCTGTTTAATTAAGGTACAACAAAACATGCTATTCAAAATTTCTTTTTGAATCTTACTCGTGAACTTCGTATCTCTAAACCGTATCAAAATCGTGTTACAACAAGTGTAGCTATTCTTGGATTAATTGCTACTGAACAAGCACTTACTGCAACTGACAAAAGTCTTCATTTTTTACCAGCTGATGTACGTAAAACTGCTCAAGCAATTATAGCTGCTGGTATTTATGGACAAACTCGTTTATTTTATCCATATCGTTTTGCAGTCATTCCATCACTTTATTATATATTTTCTCCTTTATTCAAATTTGTGACTCGTTTAGGCAACTGATTGTCATCATTTATCAAAAGAATAAAAAAAAGGAAAAAGCAAACAAACCAATGATATTTTGATTTATCTGATTCGAGCTTTTTTCAAAACTAACAATCATATGGGGTCGATTCATGATAATTGTATGAGTATATAAATTTTTCAACATGTTGAAAAATTTCAAATCTAAAAGTATTTAATAAAAACAGAATCATATTTTATTGTGTTTATCCAAACTTGTAAGACAGAATATGTTCTTCAAGAACCTGTAAAAATAACTTTTCAACAATAATATTTAAAGCATTCTCACATAAATATGAACTAGAAAAATGCTTTTGTGAATCTGATACTCGTTCATCCCAATCACCCGTTACAAAAACAGTGTAGAAATAGCTGAATGTGAAAGAATAGTAATAGTAAGATCATATTGCGTTTGTTCAATAATATGTTCGATGATTCGGGTGTGGATATGAGTACCTATCTGCTCTTGATCCTGGTTGATCTCCATACCCAATTTTTTAGTTTGAATAAATGAAGTTTGAAAACTCTTAAGAAATCTGGCTCCTGCTGTTTTTATTATGGATGTTGCTCGTAATGTTTCGTCAATATTTACTAAAGTTATCTGATTGTATCTGAAATACCAACTAAATGATTTTGTAGAGAAGACTTCCCTTTATAAAACCTACTGTATCACATATCTTTACAATACGCTCCTTTTTGAGTTATGACAAGCGACATTTTATGCATGTATTATGGTCTTTGATGGGTGAATATGACATATCGACTAGTTATTTATTTTAATAAGGGATTGTGTGTGGGGTGTAATGGGCAGTTGTGTTTGTAGTTACAAGTGAATCCAAGACCTACAGTCAATCTTTAGAACAAAAAGCTCTTAGATAAAAAAAATATTTTTATGTTTTTATTTCATTTATTTTCGTAATTTAGCTTTTAATCTTATTAAAACTAAATAGATATCAAAAAAATAATCTTTATATCATCTTTGTTCAGTAGAAAACGATAAAAAACAAAATAGTATTCCCATCGACATTGGTATTTGTTTGTTGATCTTAAATGTAGATTCATTAAGGTCATATCAAAGTTCTTGAAGAAGAACGTCATAGAATTCCTATGAAAAAGGTTTTCAAATTGCAACAATATTTCATTCACATACTTAGGAAATCATCTGCACCAACAATAACGCCTCGTATCAAAGAATCAGGTATAATAGTATTTGTTTGAAAAATATGTTTATCATATGTCAAGAAACTAAACTGCTAATTCTTCTTCGTTTTACAACATATTTGTTACAGGTTTTAAGATTATTCTTCGTTTTTTTCGATTGTTTATATACATATAAGACCTCATCGTTATTGAACAATTCACTCATTATGCTAATTTCATTAAAATTTAAAAATTAAAAGACTCGAAATATAAAATAACCCTTGTTATATTCGCCATCACTAACTAATAAGAATATGTTTTACAGTGATTCAATAGCGAGATGATCTATTAATATTTCAGAAGTGTGTCCTAATAATCATATAAGCAATCGTCCTAAAGACATATCAGACTTGTACATTGGAAATGAGTCATGTCCAAGGTAACACGTTGAACTTTCATCTAAGGAAAAACGAGTCCTATCTATTGTGTTCCTATACATTTATCACTGATCTCTGAACTAGATATGGTAACATTAATATATCCACATGCTTTACTGGAATAGTCGACAGAGTATTTCATATATTTGACGTCGAAGTTTTTGTCTTTTAATTGTACAGTTGTGATTTCCAAATGAATATGTACATGATTCATCAAATTAATGAAGTGTCTCTGTCTTTTCCATTCGTCACAATAAACAAGACTTAATAGTCGAATAACATTACACAGAAAAGAAAAACAATTGACTCTTTTCATTGTTTCGAATGTTTTTTTATTCAACCATTGAATTAATTAAGATTAATTTGAATATTTTTTTGTAAGATATTAAACTATTAGCATTCAATTTCATTTTATCAGAATTTTCTAAACGACTCATTGTAAAAAAAAATAAATTTTAGTAATTGCCTGATGCAGCTTCGAAAGTTCATGATATTAATCAAGTCCAAGTTTGAATCACTATCATAATATGATTAAACGGTTTTAAAAATTGACAAAACCTGTTTGATTGTTATTTCATCGAAAATGAGTTATAAATACTTGTTTTTTTCTTTGCAAATAGTAACCTTTTTGTTGCTATGAATGATTTTAAAACACTTTCTAGGAGATTCGATGCAGAAAGGCATTTGGCTATGATCGATTGATGTAATGTAACACCACCTTCTTCTTTTTTATTGATGTTGATCTCTGTCTAAAAGACAATGTATACTTATTTAATGGTTTAATGCATTTAAGGAAATGACTTCTTCAAGAATATTCACATTTTCCCCCCACTTTTTAAACATATTCTACAATTTTTTGGCATTGATATAAGGACGCAAAAACGTTTTAGCAGACTCATCAAATGACGATTCACATTCATCAGCTGAATATTCCTGATTTAAACTCATATCAATGCCAGCTTTCATTGATACTGCTGAACCAGTAATAACTATATTTGTTTGTAACATTTGTAAAATTCGTGTCCCCGTTTCTTTTTTGTATTATAAAAGAACGAACCTTTCAACACATTATTCAGTGTTGTAAGTGAAGCAAAATATTGCTTGAAAATCTTTGGAGACACACACACAAAATTGCTTCCACGATCATATCCGATATATCATGAACTAATACTATTATTCTCAATGATTCAAAATATTTATAAAGTGCCTAAAAAATAATAAATATGTGAAACACTGCGGTAAGCAAAAGATCAGGAAAGTCGTATTCACATTTAATTCAGCCGATTTCGTCTTAAAATGAAACGGTCGGTAAAATAAATCAATTGATTCATAAAAATATTCCTCAGTTAGAAATGTAGCAGTGACTGTTAAATACGAAATTCTCTTGTAGCCATCCTTATCCGCAATTAAAATTATACGATCTGAAGTTGCGTTTTCACTGCGAAAAACACCACCACCATCATCATTTTCGTAATACTGATCCTAAGAAATACTTAGGACAATCCAAAAGTAGTGGCAGTAGCATTTCTATTCCTTATAACAAGCTTAAAGAAACTTTCTCTCTACATAGACTGATAGAGGAAAGAATGCTCTATTTGTCTATGCTATTTGATCAAACTTCAATCAATACCAAAATAATAAAATTTCGATAATATCTGTTTTCTTCGCATGTGTCACGATTACAGGATTTACTAGTGTGTGGTTTTTGAATAACTTTTGAAGAATACATCATAGAGAAGTGCAGTTTTCGCCGCTGGAAAGAGGAGTTGAAAATGCACCGACTCATACATTTAAGGGCTTTTCTAATATTGACTTCTGAAGTATTTTGATTCAATAATTCTAACTGCCATAAAAATGTTTTCTTTTTATGAAAAAAAAGAACAAACATACCAAGTGAGTTTTGTTTTACGAACTTTGCCAGAAAATCATATTAGAGGCTCGACTACAATTCATATTATTCATCTGAACCTTCCGCCCTTTGTAGATTTTCCATTAGTGGTTTGAGTTTATACTTGATAATTGAAAATTCACTGTAAACAACTCACTAGATAAGGTTTGTTCTTAAAAAGATCGATTGAAAACCTGGCAAAAAACAGAGCAGCAAACCCTTCAATATATGATTCGATGCGTCTTCATCGCCTTTTTCGAATGGTGAAAACTACAGTTCTCTACCTTGTTTTTATCAAAAGTTATTTGAAAACTACTCATTCATATTTTTTAAAATGAGTAATATTATAACCGTGACGCATGCGAAGAAAACAGATATTATCGAAACTTTATTATTTTGGTAGTGGTTGAAATTTGATCAAATAGCATAGACAAATAGAACATTCTTTCCTCTATCAGTTTATGTAAAGAGAAAGTTTCTTTAAGGTTGTTATAAGGAATAGAAGTGCCACTGTCATTACTTTTGTATAGTCCTAAGTATATAAGAGAGAGTCCACCACAGGATCGAGAAACCCCATACTCCCAAAAAAAAATTTTTTTTTTACGGATTAAAAACTTTTTGTTTTAGGCTGGTTTTCTAGCATTTTTATTGTCCCATTCGATGCACGATCCAAATTTCTGGGATCAACTAACCTTGAGAGATAATTTCTCAAAATACTTATTTTTGCTTGATGACTACGTAGTATCAATTCTGATTTAATCAGTGTTTAGTCATCAGTATGGTCCTCATAACTTTTTTTGTAATATGATCAATCGAGCTAATATTTTGGGTATAGTAGTTTCACCTCATGGGCTATCAATTCCATAAATAAAATGAGGGGGTCAAAATTTTCGGGAGTATGGGTCCTTTAAAAATTCCTCGATGGTCTCATGGACGCCCTCATAAAGAGACAAACATAAATACAAGATATATATATATATATATTGATGACTTAGGTGTGAATGGGGGTGTGAAATGTAGGGAGTGAATGTGAATGCGAACTTGTGTGTGATGCCGAAGATAAAGTTACTCCTACACTCCCACCCTTAAGGAGGTGAAAAAATATTGGGAAGAGGATGGAACATTATATGCTGTTATCAATTCAAAAGGTTCTTACACAATTATAGTTGGAGCTGAAAGGATATAAAAATACAGAACTGCCACCGGTTTTATATTCATTCTTTTTTATATTTTTTTCATACAATAATCGAGTCATGACTCCAACAAACGTTTTGGCCATAGTAACGGTTTTGCTCTAAATCGATATATGACACATCCTTTTCTTTAGCTTTGTAGTTTTCTAGTCTCTTTTATTAGTAGCGCGTTGTTTGTCGTTTTGGTTGTTACTCCTTTCATGTCCTCTTTTGTTGCCTAATAAACAGATATCGTGATAGACAGAACTTGGTTAGGAGCTAACACCGCTGCATTAAGCTAAGAGCAAAACAAAGCAAGAAAAACGGTAAATAACGACATTTGCTTTTTCTTATCATAAAAAAGAAAAAAGAATGTATGTGACTAAGCTATTCATATGAGAAAGTGAGCAGCTGATCGCTGAATAGTTTCTAAAATACTTTTGTTAAATTTTTAGATACCAAAACCTACAGTCATGCAAGACGTTAAAGAAGAAGTAGAAAAGTGTCAAAAGAAACCACGTCGAGCTTTATTAAATATTGAAGATTATCATCGACAAGCAAAAGAAACATTACAACAAATGGCTTATGATTACTATAATTCTGGTTCCGATGATCAGCTAACAATGATTGATAACCAACAAGCATTTCGTCGAATAAAATTGCGTCCAAGAATACTTATTGATGTTTCATCACATTTATCTGTAGATTCCATAAGTTGTAAAATACAACTTTTGAATTCTACGACAACAATTTCGTTTCCATGCATTATTGCTCCTACAGCTTTTCATCGTCTAGCCAATAGTGAACATGGAGAATTAGCAACTGTCCGAGCAGCTGTTGCTTGTTCAACAATCATGTGTGCTAGCACCGTTGCAACAACACGCATGGAACTGATTGCCGATGAACATCAGCGGCAAATTAAAGACAACTATCCTGAAAGTCGTTCACAACTATGGTATCAGTTATATGTATTTAAAAATCGACAATATTCAGAAAATTTAATAAAACGAGCTGAAAAATGTGGTTATAAAGCTTTGGTGATTACAGTTGATTCCTGTGAAGTAGGTAACAGAGAATCTGATGTTCACAATAATTTTTCATTGCCCAATGGTATTCAAGTTGAAAATCTGATTGATGATAATAATGTTTTGGCATTTACCCATCCTAAAGCGCCATATGATCCATCATTTTCATGGAAAGATCTTGATTGGATACGATCAATTACATCTTTACCTCTCATTCTCAAAGGCGTTATGCATCCGGATGATGCTCGTGAAGCTGTTAAACACGGTGTACAAGGAATTATTGTCTCGAATCATGGTGGACGACAATTAGATACAAGCCAAAGTACAATTGATGCTTTACCAGATATTGTGAAGGCTGTTGCTGACGCCAATTATCAAATAGACATTTATGTTGATGGTGGCATACGACGAGGAACAGATATTTTGAAATCTATGGCATTAGGTGCAAAAGCAGTGCTTATTGGAAGACCAGTGTTATGGGGTTTAGCGGTGGATGGAGAGCAAGGTGTGAGAAACATATTAGAAATATTAAGAAAAGAATTCCGATTGGCTATGATGTTATGTGGATGTCAAACTGTTGAAGATATTAGAAAAAATAATCTTTTAGTAATGAATGAAAGTTATAATAGGTCGAAATTATAAAATGACAAAACTACTATTACGATGTTTCGAATAGTTGAACATCATCACTACGTATTTAGGTATTGAGTACAATATCAGTATGATTGTTTATTTGATTAATGCCATAGGACTATAATAAAATTAGGTATAAAGAATCAACTAGTTTACTTAAACCATAATTAAACAAAATGCTTCGATGAATCTACTTCAATTATTGCGAAAAAATATTAAATCGAAAGTAGGTTTGTTCTCGACACTGCTTCGAATATCTTTTATAGGAACTCAACTACGAACATGAAGCTACATAATGGCTTCAGCAAATTATTTGTAATTCTGTTCTTTTATAGTCCTATTTCTATAGTATGGCTGAGAAGCCTATGGCGACAGTTCGATGTTGCTGTAGATATTCGACAAGTTCAGATGATGCGATGGTAAAGATTTTGGCTTCATTCCAAGTGATTTTTGATGATATTGAGGTATTGTCGGATACTCTTGCATATGGTGAGATGTACTTGAGCGACATTACCATAGATCGTAGCCAAATCTGGATGATTTGAAGGAAAATAGCTTAAACTAGTTGCAAGGAACTTTTTATAAAACTCGAGTGTTGTCAAATAATTTTCAATATGACAATTTTACTGCACTGTTATTGTTGTAAGCTTCAGCCAAACTTAGTATGTTTGGAAAAAGCGATGCTTCTTTAGTTTCAATTGAACTTTGATAATACTCAAGTACACCGTTGTAAGCCACTTTGCTACATTAAATCTTTCCGGGATCATAATATCGTAAAGAATTTACTCTCTCATCGCCATCAAGCGTCTCTTCTTGTAGTGTGTGATAGACTTCTTCCGCCTTAACAAAGTTTCACATTCTGATTAGCGATTGGTCTGATCGATCCCATGCGGTTGGAGCTGCTGTTTCTTGGCGCATATATTCAGTGAGTTTCTTGAGAGTGTGAGTGTGGGTATGAATAAAGACAAGAACTAAACTGGCCTCCATGCCCACATCCTACTGTTATGCGTATAAAAGAACTATTATCTAAACAATGTTTGGGTCTTATTAGCTATTTGTCGTAGTTTGGTATCATAGAGAAAGTCTGAATACGATAATCTGTAGTCCTTGTAACGCTGTTTCAGTTGAACAACATTCAAAATATTTTTTTCATTTCAAACTTTCAGAACTAGAATCTTTTCGCTTTTCTCTCATGTTCAATTATATCTGATCCGCAAATGAGACTCATTTTGAAAGATGAACAATTAGGCCAAAATGCTCTTTTGTAGTATTTGTCTTGCTAAAAGAAAATACTCTGTGGTTTATAGTTAGTTTTCATGGAAAAATGTTCTTAGAACCTGAATATCTTATCCGAATGTGTGGGTGTGGTCGTATGTTTTCAAATAAGTATATATGATTATTTAAATGCTAGGTCTATGATTACTTAACAGCATTTCTGTAAATACAAATTGTATTTTAAAATTTTTGTTTTCATGTCCATATACTATGCTTTATTCTCGTAGGTTTGGATATCATACGAAGAAATTATTTCAATACTAGTATCTATTACTCCTTATGTTATAATGAAAACTAAAGCTCTACTGAAATTTCAACTTATAATGTTACTTATTGCAATAAATCTTGATTATGAAGAATTGCCAGTAAAAAATATTCCGAAGGTCATCTTTGGGCTATGGGTAGGTCTCCATGAGATTAAGATAATCCTAGAAGCGTCCATGCCTATTGCTCTTTGTTCTTGAAATGCTGTCAACACTATGTTGCAAAAAAATTTCTTTTCATTTTTGAAAAGTTTTTGTTTCTTATCTGAATAGTTCTAGATTAGTCTTCATACGGCTAGCTCTAGTAACAAGTTTGTTTTCTACAGTAATTTTAAATCTATGGTTTTTTTCGAAACTGAGAATATCAAATTATAGTTATTTAAGATTTGCGGACATGCGATGTTAAATAAGCAGAACGAGGAAAGAAGAACACAGCAAAGTGACGGTCGGTAGTTGTTGGCTACGTTGCCATATCGATGCTAGAGAGGAATCCTTAATGCATGCAATAATCTTATGCCAAGTTTCATTATGTTGAAATAAATAATAGAAACAGCTGATGTCGTCGTCATGCCATGTGAGTGAATTTCAGAAAAAGATACTTACCAATCTAAAGGAAACAAGCAAACCAAAGAACTCATCCAATACTTCTTTGAAATTATTCAAATGTTCTTATCTGTCTCATCATTCGAAATTTATAATGAATCTACACTCGATCAAACAGATCCACCTGATGATTTCTCACAAAATGGATCTCAGTAAGGTGAAGATAATGAAGAGACAAAACTTGAATAAGAAATAGAAGACAATGATGAACACACATGCTCAATAACAGAAGAAGGAGAAGTAAAAGATGAACAAACAACATCCAAATTTTGTCTTCATTATAGAAAACACGTACTAGATGATTATGATAAAGTTAATCAGAACGGAAAAAGAAAACAACTGGCATCAATCATTGGGTTCATAATTTCAGATACAAGCATTGTATTCTTTTTCAAAAGGTTTTTAAAGTTGTTAGCAACCAATTGATAAAAGATGCTGATGAAATTGAAACATCAGTCGAAGACTGCCAATATTGTTCGAGCTGAAACCAAGAACTATTCTTCAAGTCAAATTTTTAACGCAGATCAAGTTAATGTGGTGATGGAATTTCAAACCAATTGTACACTGACTTTTAAAAGTAAAAAGATGACAAATGATGCGGTAAGATCTAAGAATGAAAATAGTCATTCTTTCTCAATACAACCTCTTATCAATATGGAAGAAAAAAATGATCGGCCCTCTATTCTTATGTCTTCAAAGGCCAAACGATCGAATTAGTGAGGGTGAAGATTAAAGTCTTAATTTTATTAAGTCCATTGAACTTTACTAAACTTCAGATATACAATTGCGAATGTTCAAAGCTAATACTATCACCGTTACTTGTTCAAAATCTAGAAAATTAACTAGGTCTTATGCCGATTATTGGGTTGATCAAACTCTCATTCTGAATAGCCTTGAGAAGTATCTGCTTCTTTCAGATTCAGGGTTAGACCAAAGTGATGATCACATTTATCAAAAAGTAAAAGGTTGAAAAAGATTACAAATACCAGACAAAACGACTGGCAAGATGAAACCACTTGATATGTGTTTCAATCGGCAGATGAAAAGTATTGTTACTCATATATATGATCGGTTTGCGCTTGACCAACTAAATAGGCAAATGTCAGATCGAAACAGTATTATTAAATTAGTATCACTCGTTTATTTTTAAATTGTTGCATCCTTTTTCCGTAAATTGGCTCAATACAGTTGTAGGCAAGCGAATGTGTAGAAACTCATCCTAGTTAATTTTCTCCTTCTCCATGGAAAGAAGAGAAATGTTCAACTTCTTGTTTCATCTGTTGTTCATGGTGTTGAAATGTGTAATGCTTTTCTCATTTCTACACAATGTATCATTATCATAAAAGTTTTTCTGCCTACACGTGTGGCTTAAATATTGTTTCATTTTGTGTTTCTGGTACATTAACGAAATTTTTACAATTGAACCTTGGATATTCTATGATCCAGTTTGGTTGAAAATACAAATGTTGGATAATTCAAGAATTGTGATCGAATCATTCTTTTGATGTACTTTAAGTTTCAAACTAATAGGGTAACATATGAATGTCAATTTCACAAAACGAAACAAAGTCTTTTTTTACGACATACTTTTGATCGTATTTCGCGAACGACAAGCCATAAGCACGAATGATTTTAAGGTTTTCTTATCCTCACTGAAACGCATCTATAGCCAAAAACTGCAACCGAAAGCTCGGTTTCAGTTGGGATAGCTTCCTCGTAAGTCGCGTTAGAGAAATATTTCAATGCAATAATTTGCAATTGAATTGAAAAAGAAACAGAGTATAAAGAAAGAGAATAAAATGTAGCTGTAAGTCACAAATAATACGGGAAGGTGAAAAGAATTAACTAACATATGGAAGAAAAGAAAACAGATTCTATTTTTAAAACTCGAGAAAAAACGACGCTTTAACTGTTCAAAGTGCATTGATCTATCAAAACGGACTTTTTATAGATCTGAAATATCTGTTCATAATGAGGAAGTAAGGAGTTCAAACATATTTAGAACTCGATTATTTGTTATGTTGCATAATCCTAGAGAGATTTTGTCTATTGAAAACTTAGAGAACCGTCGACAGAGACTACACTAATCAAACTCATCAAAAGTTGTGTCTTTATAATTTGCAACATTCGTACATGAGATGTGTAATTTTCTCATGTTGCTTTATGATACAATCAGTATTGCTAATAATTTTTGCAAGCTTTTCAATCAAATCTGTAACATGATTAATAATAGCAAACGGTAATGTATCATTATCATGCAGCTTAAAAGGCGATCACAATAAACAAGGAAAATATTCTCAGATTTACTGCTTAGCTTCTTTTATTATTTCACTAGATACTAAATGGAAAAAAAACCAGAAAGCTCGAGGATTAACTTGGGCTCAGGAAAAATAAAAAGTTGGTTGAATCAAGTCAAGTATCAAATAGACGCGTAATCAGTTTTGATCTTTTCTGATAAATCTCATAAAACAATTTTTTCTAATATTGTTATTGTTGCATGTTTGAAAGAATAATTCGCATATTTTTACTTTCCTGAAAATAAATATTCATGTTGTTATGAGACTTGCATTTATTTGAAGAAAGTCGATGAATGATTTTGTTTCAGCAATAACATCGCTCTATCATGATATTATGACACTCCAAGATAGTCCTCGTGTCTGTCATACACTATTTCAGTGTACAACTTAAAAGTTATTGACAATCATTATCATAGAAAATGCATTTATCGATTGCAAAAGATTAAACGTTTAAAGGAGTTCTCGAAAGCAAATCAGATAAAAAAGTATTTAATTTCCTTGATAAAATACAAATTAACGATTTAATGATTAACACAATAAAATCAGTTCAAGTAAAATGAACAAAACTGCGTTTTATAACTTGAATTTTTATGTTTTAACGCATTCGAATTTGTGAAAACATTAAAACTAGTAAAAGTTGTACAGAAAACTGGTAAAAACCGACGCTATAACGAAATCTTAATATTTTCCAACTTGTTTAATTTTTGAAGATCGTGTTTGATTGGATACACGTCCTTTCAAAAGCCATCAATTGTTGATACTATCATAACTGCTACTGAAAAAGCATTAAACGAATATGGTTCAATGTGCTCGATGTAGTATTGCATAAATATTGAAAATTGTATCTCAAGCATATAGCACACACAACATCTAGAAGTACTTAATACCATTAGATTCATTTGCAAGAAGAGTTTATTTTGGCTTATTACTCTAATTCTTATATGTTCATTTAAGTTTCATCTCAAATATACTTGTCATCATAAGCCTTTAAAAGGTATCCAAAAATATATTTATAAACTCATGTTTCTTCACATTTCTATATATATTTTCCATAAATTAAAACGATAGAAATAAATAAAACAAAGACGACATACGCTTGTATTGTAGTAGCTTGTATGAAGTCATTCTCAATGATTCGCTAATTAAGATTGAGATCTACTAAGTATATGATAAGATCTTTGAACAAGGCCAAAGCCTACCATGACATTGCTCCCATACTCACAACATTTCATCTATGAGACATATGGACAGGAAAAGATGACGAAAAACTTGATTTTTTTTTAAGTAAGCTTTATTCTATGAAGTCTATTGAGGCTTAGAAAAATATGATATCAGAAAGGAAGAGAGAAGAAAATGGAAAACTACAATATCAGTAAGAAAAGCAAAGAGAAAAGATAAGTACGTTAAAAGCGAACCGTATGCTAATGTGTTTTTTCTACACAATATAACGATACAGAATCTATGAAACTTAAGTCAAAAACGGTATCAACATGAAGAGAGAGGGTAGTTTTGTTAAAAGGTTAAGAAGAACACACATGATAGTCTAATCTATTTTCGTATTAGAAATGATTTTTGATGAGTAATGTAACTTTTGTTTAGCGTAATTTCATTCTTTTTTCTTTTTTTAATTCCAAAAGATAACTCGGTAGAAAGGATCGTTTTAAAATAATGATTTGCGTAGTCAAAATGGAATGTTCTATTAATACGTTCATATGGCGCTATAGTGGAACAATCATATGCTATCCTTAAATCTACTCTGAACTTATGTTTTAAAAGCGGTTAATGAGAGTATGTAGTATGGAGAAGAGGGAATTAATTCACACAAAGAAATGTAGTCTCAATGCGTAAGTCAAAACCATTCGATTTCACTTCGTCCATTGGACTCTAGTATATGAATTAAAAACCTCTCCATACGATGTACAACAGTCGATACGAGCGACAATTCATCCGTTTACACAAAATCTAAATAACTAAATAATCTCACTGTCTTTATTTGTTACCCATTCATGTAGATCTATGTTAGCGGTTATTTTATTTGTGAGTTGAATAGTTTTACCTGCGTCTTTTTAACGTCTAGAGGCTGGTTGTATTCACTAGCATAGTCGTATGAATTTTAACAAATTTCTTTTCACTTGCTACTGATACACTTTAGCAGTTTTAGCAGACTTTTCGCCATTGGCGAAACTATAAGTGTCAGTGTAGATGTGAGTACTCTCTTCATTCACACTATTATTCTTGTTTCAGTTCAAGTTTCTTGTAGATTATAATATACGCAATAGCTTGATGTTCAGTGAGCAAGCCAATGGAAATAATCGGCCACGCGAATGGTGGCACCATCGTTGGTTTACGATCATTTGCATCTGCTTTATCTTTGTGACAATTCTTGCAGTTACACTCACCCTGCTATTAAAATTCGTGATACTTGCACCAAAGAAGCCTGATATCACTACGACAACATCACCATCATCAAAACCACCATCAACATCAGCATCATCAACGACGACGTCATTATCACCAACTGCTACCGTGCCATTAATAGCAGCTGCGACTACGAATCAACAACCGGGTAAGCTGGACACCAGCGCTTTTGAACCTACCTAAATATTGTTTTCAAATCAGGTATATGTAGTTGCTATCCATCTCGTTCACGGTTACATTAAAATCACTTAGAATCAGAAACGTACCGAAAGTCAATTAAAATCGTCTAAAATAAAATAATTCAGCGAAAAATAACTTTAGATTCTTCATAAGCTTCAGAGAATTCTAATTGATTTTCAATGGTTTTTGATGACTTATAAAATTCAGATTGGTTTTAGAGTAATTTAAATCATCCTTCTTTCTCCTCGTATAGTAGTCATATCCAGTTGAATTAGTCTTTCAAAAATGTGTTTTACAGCCGATATGTAACCGATGAAAGTCGTATAATTTCAATCCATTACGAAATAATTTGCACCGATGTTTTCTCACTTTTTTTTTGCATTAAATCAGGTGACACGAAATGAGAATCTTTGTGCATGAACTGTGTTGATATAGGATATCTATAAGGAATTCCGAAAAATACGTGGTGTAACGAAAAATTTGCTATGGTTAATGGTTGTATTACTAACGAATCGATAAAAGAAGTATTGTATTCAAAGTTTACAGAGTCTATACATGTATATTACTGATGAAGCTATGTGATGTGAGATAGTCGTGAATCAACAATGAATCTTTTAGAGCCAATGAAGCTGAGTCCCGATCATAAATGGAGCTTCATTCTTACGTATCGTGAATCGCACAACGATACTATTTGGTTTCTCCATTTGTCTCATGACTAACAATGTATTCTTGCATATGCAAATTACTTATTCGTCGAGCATTATATACTTTAGCTTTGTTCATTTTCATTGTTTAAAATGTATTAATTACTGACTCTAAATAGACCGCGAAGCTTCTATAAGTTGTCTATGACTATTATTTGTCGTGGATACCAACCAACTTGATTTTCCTTCATGGTTTTTGATATTTGTTGAATAGCAAGAGGGGAGGTTCGAGACGACGACTTGATTCGAAACTATATAGTAATGGAGGGGAATTTTCACCGTTTCACTTCGCAATAGCAGTTTCTTTTTTCTAAAATTTTCATTGTCAATGACATACCATGCATCAGAGCTGGCATCTAATGTATGCTGTTTATCGACGCTGTATCATCGAATATATTGATAGAGATAGTCGTCACAATAACATATGATAGTTCATCTATGGCCATAATTGGTAAAAAAAATGAGTGTGCCACCTCTCTTGAATATTATCCATGCCACATGCTGAGTATTGTATACGTATCAGAGTTTGACAAATAGAATCGAGAGGATTTCGTGGAAAATAGTTGCAGTCAACACATCACGACAGATTTCGATCTAATTCATTTGTGAGTACATCAACATAATCACATGATGAAGAATATTCGCTTGAGTCTCCATTATGAGAATGGCAATATGTTGATTGTTGTCACAAATTCTTGTCACATATATTTTCCACGCATTCATTCCGCCCATTGTATGATCATGCTGATTGTGTGCACACAGTTTATGCAAATAAAGACAATGAATTTCATCAATATAGATTGTCGAATAACATATATGAGTAGTGCAAAACATACAGTTGCCAGTACTACTCACTTCAACTAAAATTGCATCACGACTCTCAATTTTTATTTAGTTCTCTAGCAAATTTTTGGTTTATTTCGGTTAACCGAGTACAAATCCTGATCACAAAGTATAAAGGCGAATCCATCGAGAATACAGCATGATTGCGTCATAAAGATTCAGACACATTGCTTCCAGATTTACATAGTTTTTAAAGTCGTCTTGTATTCTGGTTAATAATCAGACCTAGGAAATATTTTTAAGTGCATTGTGACAAGTTTCAGATAACATTGAGTTCGACTGGCAACAAATCAAACAGGTCATTTGTTCTAATCTATGCGTAACTAACAGCATTGCTCGCACACTTTGTATCAATGACATTGAGGTGAAGAAAGAAAATTCATTCATATTCTTCACATTGCTTATCATTGTGGCATCCTATTCAGCAATACGCCTTTTTACGTTGGGAGTTATTTTCGACATCTAACAATTGTATTAAAAGGTTACAGTGTTTCTAGTAGAGCTCCAAGCAAACTGCTCAACACTATCTCATCGTGCTAAGCAGTGTATAGTGCACGAGCAACGTACAGAAATAAGGTAAACTAAGACCGAAAATCCCAATAGAGCTTGAACCCAAGTCGAAAGTGCAATAGAAAGTTAGGCCTCGGTGGAATCCAATTCCTCCTTCAAAATGCTTTTGGATTCGAACCGAAAATTTCTTCGGTCGACATTTCAGATTGTCGTAGTCATCAGCACACTAATTGTTTAAATAAGTTGACGACAGTTAAAAAAATACGAAGCTAGTTTAACTGTAGCTCACGCTTAAAATTGTTTACCGAAAATTCGCAATCCATGTTTATACCATATCATGATGGAATTTCTTATAATGAATTCAAGGCTTTCTTTGCTCACCAGAAATTCTAAAACAAAACATTGTTTTATTGCTAAGAAAAAAACTTTCATTTTACCGCATCTAAAACTTTCCACACTTCGTTAAATCATCGTACGGGTTCAACAATACATATTCTTCCCAGAATAAGCATATACGAATGTTTTTATGTAGGATTGATCAATATTGGCAGCATGAACCATCATCGAACACAGCACACAGCATCGGTATTACCAAATGGAAAAGTATTAGTTACTGGTGGAAG
>CAJNOP010000881.1:0-33469 GCA_905250075.1 Rotaria sp. Silwood1 | reverse complement strand
ATCGCTTCTCTGATGGTCAATTATCCTGAAAAGTATCTTTGGTCTGCGAGAATTTTTCGACTTTACACATTTTGCATTAGTTTAACGAGACTGAAGAACACATGTGAGTTTCACCTTTCGGTCACAAAAAAACTGCTCTAGCAAGTTCATTCTAGCAAGTTTATGAAAATATTGACATAGATTTGGTTTGTAAAAAAAAAGATCATTGATTAAGTTGTCGTTCTGAAGAAAGTCATGAGTTTCTTTTGAAATTGATTTGGGTGTTGATTTATTAGTGTTCGCGTTTTTAAATGAATGACTTGAATCAACTGCATCCAACTTTTTGAGTCTAGATTATGACTCGAACTCTCCCAATCATAGCTCGACATCCGATGAGTGTTTGGACAACATTCATTACCACTACTAATATCCTTTACTATTAATATAGATTAATTTTTCAAAGAAAAAATTATGCACAATAGATAGTTAGCTTAATTTGAAAAGTTCATTCTTTGTCAAATGAATAACTTCATCTTGAGTCAATCATCTAACACTACATATTTTCTTCGAAACTGAAGCGGTGACAACCTAATAAGTAAACAAATACTGAACTAATGAAAAGAAAATATCAAATATGAGCATTAGTTATTATGAAATATCTTTCTTGTTCGCTTTTTTATCCAATATGGTGGTCTTTGTCGTACGAAATAGTAATCATTCTATTAACCAAGTTCGAACATTTTCAATTATATTTCTTTTAAGTTTAATATAAAATATATTTGTAGATCAATGAAAATAACAATTAAAAAAAATACAAGTATTTATTGATTTTATCATTTCAGTGTACATCTGACTTTACGTCATATCATAAAACTATTTATTCAATTCGCTTGACTTTTTAGATCGTGATCTGTCCAAACTTTAATACATTCATATATATCTCTAAAGTCATCCTTGAAAAATAAATAAAACTTAATAAATAAATCAATAGAAGAATAAAGAACATCTTACTTCCGTTCGGAATGCAGGACAAGAATAAGCAATTTTTCTTGCTTGATGATATATATCAACTGTATTATCAATATTGAATTGTTCCATTAAATTTGCAAGAAGATATATAATAGCACCTACTCGAATTTCACTAAAAGAAAATCTCAATTTTAAATAAATAACAAATCAATTTATATACTCAATGCATATTAAAATTGGTATATTATCATTTTGATCAAGATCTACAATTAATCGAGAAAGTTCATATAATAAAATATTTCGAATAGAATTAATTGGTTGATAAATGAAAGTCATAGACTATAAATAAAAAAGAAATTAATTTAAAAAAAAAAATCGTTATCTTTTTGTTTTTTTGTCTTATACAAACTTGATCATTTTGATAACGTCGAAAATCACTAGACGGATAATTAGTATCAAGTTCTAATTGTTGTTGTTCAATAAAATCAACATCCTTTAATGAGATATATATATAATTTATTTTCTAGATTACATTGAATTTTATTTACTAAATGACTACTTTGTTGAAATAGGAAACAATGTTGAATTTTATATGTTGATATTATTTTTAATATACCATTACGATTACGACCAACAACTAACATTAATGCTTTTGAATGTATATAACTCTTTAAAATTCAAATCATATATATATATATATATATATACATACAGATATAGATAAACAATGTTAACTTACATCAATAAAATAAACAATATTATGATGAATAGAAAGTGATTGATAAGGATTTTCTTTATCTGAAATAATAATTCTTATATGAATAAATTTGATGTTTTCGAAAATAAATATTATTACGTACTCCATGGAAAAATGCTATTGAGTTCTTTCAAACTGTTATTTGAGAAAGTCTATCAATAGAAGAGAAATCTTGTTTTCATTTAATTGAATTATCTTGAGTTTTATAATTAACAACTATCTTTGAAAAGTTATACATGTACTTCATTTTCATCAAATCAACTGATTTAGATTCTGACAATCAGTTTTATATAGGTCGTCAAAAGTTCTACTATCAAGTAAAAAGTATCTAAATGAGAATTCTTTGATCCTCTATTTTAGCAACGAATAAAGCTCGATAAGCCCAAATCGGACTTTATGGAAAGGAACTAGAAAAACCAATATAGTTCGCTTGCATTCGGGTGAAAATATTTCGACATTAGAAGGAAATTTCACTACGATAGAGTCCTTATTCGAAAGCTCAGTACTATCTGTATCACTAATAAAAAATTTCATGTCAAACGATTATAGTTTATTTGATTGACAAACACTATTTTCCACATACGTTTATGATTCCAAAAATGGAGCGTTGACTATTGAGAAGTTTTAAATCGTTCCTTCGAAAGAGAAAATCTAGATAAAACACTATTTATGAAGCTATACTTTAGAATATTTGGAATCAAAATTGATAGAATTCGTCAAAAAGTAATCTGTATTCCTAATTGTATTCAACCGTTCACCTTAAAATTCTCTAACTTGAGTTATCTAGGATAGATGTGACCAGTTCAATCTTCAAATCTCATAAAAACTTTTGAAGTTCGTTGTTTTCTCAACTCTCGAAATTATGTCTAATCGTTTTAAATATATTAAAAAAAATGATAATTTACTTGAAATAAATTTACTAATGAATTTTGAAAGTATCCTTGATATGCATTATGAAGTATTCTATGAACTTGATGATTTAAACCTTGTAGTGTTATTATATCAGATAGATAAGTCCATGTTGAAAGATGAAGTATTACCCAATAAATAACCATTAACACATGCTAAATATATATTTATTATTCATATATATATTCAATTAATATTATTCTATCTTACATCATTGATTAAACATATTGGTAATTGTTCATTAAGTCGAGTTATTGTATTGAGTACATTTATATAATTATATTTTATTAATAAATGTCGATTTATATCAATAATCATATATGCAAATGCTCGTGTATTAATTTCACTAGAACAATAAGAAACAACAAATTGAAATAAATCAATATTCAAGTTTGATTATTTTCTCTTACCAACTATGTATAGCAATAATACTTCGATTATTATCATGAATTCTTTCTTCTTTCTCTCTGTAATCTATATTATATTGAAGACGTAGAAGTGCAATAGGATCTAATGAAAATGTTGTTTCAGTCCAATTTTTAATTTGATGATGTTCAATAATACGAGTTTCATTTTCATCAATCTAAATCAAATATATATATATATATGTTAATAATTTTCATTTATATATTTTTATATTACTTTCTGTATTTTAAATTGAGATGTTACTATATCTAATCGTTTA
This sequence comes from Rotaria sp. Silwood1, assembly GCA_905250075.1. Classification (NCBI taxonomy): domain Eukaryota; kingdom Metazoa; phylum Rotifera; class Eurotatoria; order Philodinida; family Philodinidae; genus Rotaria; species Rotaria sp. Silwood1. The sequence continues at coordinate 30,170 of CAJNOP010000881.1, read as the reverse complement.
AGAATACGAATAAAATCTACTTGATAACAATTATTATTAACTTTTATTGACGGATTCTTTTCATCTGGCCAATATTGAATAAAAGAATTCTATTGAAAACAAAAAAAAAAGAAATATGTCAATTAAATCTAATCGAAATCATTATTTACATTTTCATTTATCTCATAAAGCATAACAATAGATAATACATTACGTAACCATATTGTATTCCAAAATGTTGAAATATTTGTTGGTTGAACAGCTATACAAAAAAAAAACTAATCTTTTCATATGTTTGTATTCAATAAAATAATTACCTTCAATCAATAAATAACGAACATTAACTTGATTACTATCAATATAATTTATTTCAATATTATGCATTGGAAGATAATGAATATCATCAACAGGAATTAATGATGGGTTACGTTCTGCAAAAAAAAAAAAAACTCAATAATTAATAGTTTAGATCAAATTCTTCGTCGCAATACAAGAATGGGAGTCTTATATTATATACAAACGTATAAAGTTTTAGAAAAGTCTGTTCTTATAGTTTAGATGAAGCATATGACTTAAATATTAGTGAATAGAACATCTATACTAACATTCACATCCTCCTTCTTCAGGTCATCAAAAGTCATTCAACCAAAAGTAAATTTGTTTTCACATAAGAGGATATAAGAAGATTCAAAAGGTGTTTTTGTTTTGTATTATTTTCAATTTGCTCTATCACATTCCGCTTTCAAAACAAGTTTTAGTTACTAGATTCTGCGCATTGAAAACCTAGGCTTTTAGTACTATAAGTTACTATTTAGATTCTTTTATAGGACTTAACTTCAAATGGAAAAATTCAAATTTATACTGATTTGGACAATGTTGATGAGTACTGTAAATATTGAAATTACGGAAAGTGCTTTCAATAAAACTAAATATTAATCTTACGTGAAGTTTTTTTATTTGTTCGATAAAAAGCTTCAATTTGTTGATTTATAGCAAAATAATTCTTGAGAGCTAAACTTTGAATATGTTCTTTTATTTTTTGTCTTGGTATTGCAAGTGTATTGCTTAATAATGTTGGACGAATTTTTTTATAAATTTCTTCTTGTTTTTTATAATGATCTTCATCATACAATGCATTCCAATCAACTCTATAATTTACATTATTAATAGACTAATATAAAGAGTTAAGAACTTACGATGGTCGTAATGGACCACACCATGACAGAATTAAATTTTGACATAGTGAACCAGTAGAAAATTCATTATCTTTTAAATCTTGTCCACGACTCATCTATTTAAAAAAAAATAATAACGATTTAATTTAAATATCAAGATTAGTTTTCTTTTTATTGATGATTTACATCTTTTGTTGTAACTGCATTCATTGCTAATCCACAATGATTACACCAAAATGGAAAGAGTGCGAGTGCAAGAAGAATACCAACAAAACCATTAATAAAACTTGGAATATTATATGCAAAAAAGAGACCAGATTGATCTTTATAGCTGTTCCATCGAAAATAAGCAGCTAAAACACAACCAACAATTGCAAAAATACAAAGTAATGAACATGAAAGAAGGAAATTGGAAAAATAACGATGATTCAATAAACCAACACAATTGTTAACTAAAGACAAACAAAAAAACAGAAATAATTATAATCTACTCTCTAGAAATTTCTAATTAATCCAAATATACAGGAAAAATAAACCAAGATAGTTTTTTTTATTCAAAAAATATCGAATCAATGCATCATCAACATAGCTAAAATACATTAGATCAAACAAAACGTATTTTACTACTTTAATCGGCTATTATTATATGATAAAATATGCTATTCATCTGAACGCTTTTGCATCTCGAAATTAATCTGAATTAAATAAATACTTTAATAGATAAGCCCACTGATTTTCATATTATTATATTTCTTAACTATAGACACGTCTGCATGATAATACATTACGTTTTTCAGTTATCTCACAATCATTAGATTTTTGAAATAAAAACATACATTATCGAATCGCTACGATTTGTTGAGCAAAATAAATATTTCTAATAAACAAAATCTTACTCCATGGACAATGATGATCATAATTTTGAATACAAACATTACAAACTGAACAATGTGTAACACGTGGTAAACGATAAACTCGACATGTATAACAATAAGGAGATGTATATGAACAGTTTTTTACAAATATCGTTGTTGGTGGTGGCATAGAAGGAAAATATTTTCCCTCTCTAGAAGAAAACAAAAATATCAAACATATTTTACTCAATTTTTATTTCAAAGAAGAAGAAAAAAACAAACCGAACAAATTTTTAATTAAACTTACAAATCAGTTTGAATATTATGTTCTTTTTCGACAAGAAGAATTTCATCTGCATTTGGTCGTGGTATAACACCAGGATCATGTAATGCTGCAAAAAGATAATTTGTTATTGTATAAAAAAGTGCTAAACAAAATAATATTGGATAATAGATATGACCATTTTTAATTATTATTGGAAAACTATCATGGAAAATAATAATAAAAATCATTATATTTTCTTCAAAAAAATAAACTTACTCCCATCCAATATGTAAACCAGATAAAACTAATATAAAAGTAACAACACAAATAACGACACACCAAGATTTATATGTCCAACATGTACCAAAACGGGAAACAGTTTTACTTGGATATATCTAATTATACATTATAAAAAAAAATATATATTTTATTTAGTGGATTTAGGCATACTTGTCCTCGACGCGCTTTCATCATGATTAACATGGAAATTCACAACAATATTGAAATTCGCTTGTTTTTTTGTTTTGTTTTGAATGACTCTATAGGAAGTAATAAAATATACATATATATTGAATATTTAACCGTACCCAGAGATTTTTACTCAGATGAACAATGTTGTAATAATAACAGATTGTGAAAAGTCAATAACAAAATATTGTTTTTTTATCACGCTTCTTTTAACTTTACTTATAAGAGACGGATGGCAGAGAGAATTGTTGTTTCTTTACCACATAAATTTTTTTTTCTGTTCTTTTTCTATCCACGTTGTTCTGTCATTATGTTTGTTTTAAAAAAAAAGTCTATCGATTAAAACACAAGGTCGTTTTACTGAAAACTATATGGACGTTTTAAAAATAACGCTTTAAAACCATTCTGCTTTTGTGGAAAGAAAAAAAAAAAAACTAATAAATTAAATCATTTGTTTGTTCTCCAACGATACCTCTCTAACATCTATAAACAAAGTTACCACTGAAATGGAAACTATTAGTTACCAGTATGTTTATATTATTGTAAACATAAAGACATGAGGTTGTTTTTTTTTTCTTCGTATTATACGATTATCTACAGATGTCGACATTCAAAAAGTATGACTGAAAACCTTTGATATACTCAAACTCATGTTCTTGTTTGTCAAAAAAAAACTTCTATCTTAATTTCAAAAAGCATCGTTTACAGGGGGACAGTCATTTTCATGGCATACCGTTCTAATACGTACAGGCATGAACATTCTACTATAGTAACTAAAAAAAAGTTCCTAGTCTATAGATCTTAGCTTTAGGACTAAAAAGTATTCAACAATTAAAAACATTCATATTTTGTATTATAAACCATTCAATCGATAACTTTGTAAAAAAAAAAAAAAAAATTTTTTTTTTGTCAATCTAAAACTCAAATAGGTTAAATCAAATAATCCGATTTCTTTTTGTAATATCATTTTATAGCAATGTTTATGTCTGCGGACATTTGACAATAAAGGATAAGATAGAACAAATTTTTTTGCTGTTCTTTTTATGAGTCATCATTGAGTACACTGAAAAATATCGACTGCATTCTACAACTAGTAGCATTTATTACCACTTATTCATTTATAAAAAATTCTTTTTCTCATCATTTTTTTTCCTTTAATATATTTCCATCGATTTCATAAACCCGAACGAAATAAACAAAATAGTAATGACACTATCCGACTTTTTTAAAACAAGCATTTTCATCAGTAGGAAGACCATAAAATCGCTTTTTATCAGAGAATGTTCATTTAGATACTGCGCCTTTTCATTCTCACGCCGGCAAAAAAAAATCTTTTTTTTTCATAATCATCTAATTCACGTTTGAATGAAATAGTATGAGAAAAATTGTTTATCATTAGATGAATATTTTAATACGATCGGTGAAAAATTGCATTGATATTTTGCGTCCACTATCTTAGGAATTATTGAATTGTACTCTCATTTTTTTTCTTTATTATAATAATTTTCTCTAATACCAAGTTGCATATATTTTTCTCTATAATAGGTTCCTGAATAAACAGTGACAATGAAATTGGACCAAACCCCTAAACAGCAACATGTATTTTTTAAATGGTAGTAGATGACAATTATCTGTTGTACATCAAACAGATCCAACCGTATTAGCAACACTATTAATATTAACTGCAATCACTATTGTCACCAAACAAAGCTCATTATGTTTTCTCTCAAACATATATTATTGTCTATAAAAAAACACAACAACTAACACAAAGATTATTTTGACAGATGTCCGTTGAATGAGATAAAAGTTACAATACGATAATTCACTAGCATTCAAATCTCGAAGTTCGATAACGTAGGTTAAACTTTGTCGCTAAGTATATTTATCCAGAATGAACTCAAATTGATACGCTCGTAACATACATTGATAGTTGATTTTGAAATACCTTGCAAATTTTCGAGAATAACTTTTGATATACTCTTAAACAGAGCTTGATCTACTAAATGAATCGGAAATACAAATTAGTATGCACCAAAAATATGCTACTCTAAATGTAATCCAATCGGTTCAATCACCAACTGCAAGACATAAAATTCGATACATTCCAAAAAAAAAATTTTACAATCAGAATCATTATTTTTTTGGATGTGCTTTTTTAATTTCTTATTATAATCATGCTAAAAATTTTCATGTCTTCTATTATTATTTCGAAATTTCATCCAAAAAAAAGAAAATTTTTGAAAACAGGACATCGAAAATTTCGATCGCCATCAATTAATGCATCGGCGTACGTCTCTAAATATGATAAACAAACATTCGTTATATAACATTGCTCAACTTCAAACAAAGATTGTCTTTATTCACTTTCACATTCAATTGTTATTTTTAAATTCAAACAAATAATCTCACCACGTGTCTATAATTATTATTATTGCAGTATTATTTATAACAACATGTCGTCAGACGATATTCATACCCAAACGTCCTAAAAACACAACACAGTCCTATTTTCTATCAGACATTCTAATATATTCCATTTCAAGCTTTTACTATCACTGAACATGTATAGATGCTATCATTTTATATTTATGATTATTTTTCTAAACAAAAATTTCATTCATTACAAAACAAAATCTTTTGTTTATATTTTTGATCTATTAGTCTAACACAGTACTTTCTCCATTCAAAGTATTATTTTTAATTCGTCTATCTATTTCATTCATATGAAATAAAAAACATTTATTTTTTCGTAGAATATAATATCTAGAGAAATTAATTTGTTGATATTCTAATATGTTAAAAACACTTCTTTAAGAAAGTTTATTTTTAAATCCTTCAGTTTCTATATGTTGTATCACAACTATCTGTTTGTCATAGTTGATATCAACTTCTACCTTCATAATTCTATATTGAATAATATTCAGATCGATTGGTGGCACACTGATAAATACGGAGTAATTAAATTCAACCGTCTTCAAATAATGTGCCATTAATCGAAACTGAATTACCTTAAAATAATAAACATTGTATCAAATATAAAAATCAAAAAAGTAAATATCGTCGATAAGATGTCTCTCGATGCATGACACTGTAATACACGGCAAACATTGATTCAAAGCCGTGAATCGAAGTGCCATAAGTCAAAGAGACAAGAATTATTTCGAAGAAATAAAAAACTTACTTTTTGAATACGATGAGTGATCATAGATCGTGCGAATTATTTGCATACTGACCCACTGCTGAAAAATCATCTCTATTTATATTGTAAATTGATCACAATGCCTAATTTTTATTGACCAATCCAAAAAAAAGAAGAGCGATTGAAAAAAAAAGAAAATTTGTCATCACTCTCTCTCTCTCTCTTTCTCTATGATGTTTATCTCTTTCCGGTAAGAGAAAAAATTAATCATTTCACACTTATCTAATTGGTTAAGAAAAGAAAAGGATGACCAATTGGTCTAAGATAATACATAGACTAATTGGACAGATCGACATGACGCAATAAACAGCTTGTACAAATTCGATCGTAACAAATTGGCAATTGCAACAAATTTTCTTCTCACATATATGAAAGTTGTTTTGTTGTTTTTTTTTGAAAATCGTTTCACACAATAACACTAAACTATATCCGATCATATCATATATGTATTTTTATTTTAAGAAAAAAAAAATGAACCAAACTAATTTTTATCAAATTCATTATTAATGATCTAAGATTTTCTTTTTCTCAACGAATTCTTATTTCCTATTGATGATTTTTATATGTACGAAACAACAAGGCTTCATTCTGATATACTTCTAGTTTTCGATTGACAGAGAATGATTTCAAAATGGTAAAAAATAGAATTTAGACAAGAAAGATCACTTGGGTTTGGTTTGTCATCCAGTTCTTCACATATTGGAATAGTATTTGACGTTTACGTGAAGTCTGTCTTAAATACACAAAAAAAAATCAATTTTTTGAATTCTAACGTGAAACTTTGCATACGAACAAATCTTAACTATAATAGGTTAATGTGAAATTTTTCAGTCTTTTGATTCTCTTGTTTCTTAAAAAAAAGAGCAATATGTAAGATAAGCTTTCATCATGAAGGAAGGTTTCACTCGATGCATACGCGACTCATCACTTAAGGTACTACTCACGGTAGTAGAACTGATGTGTCAAAAACAATTTATTGATAAGTAAAATCAGTTAATACAGACGATCAATATTGAAAAAGAACACCAAAAAAAGCTAGAAAATATAGCTGTATAAGAAATTCAAGTAATTGAGTGTAAAAACTTTGCGTCAGACTATTAATGTATCCAGATCTATAGTTACTCATAGTTGTAGAGAAGTTTAATGCCAGAAATTTTCAAATGTTGACGTCGAAATGTCAAACGATTAATACATCTGCTTACATGTTTGATAATCTTCATGAATACGAAATTCATAAATTTTCATGTGTAAACATATTCATTTTTCTTAATAATCTATTTAAAATTTTGATTCAAATAAACATCTATATCTAATATATATATATATATATATGCTAGCGTCCAATGTCGGATTCAGTCCAATTTCGGATTGGCCTAGGCGAATCGTGGATACTTATATTGGACTAGTCCAATATCGGATTGATGCAATTCGGTTCACTACAATAACAATTACTCTTGAGATAGATGTTGGATTCGAATTATTTTTTTGAAATTATGTTCGTACAATGCCGTTTTAAATATTGCAGGCGTTCAGGCAGAAATCAAATTTAGACTGAAGAACTTAATAACAACTTTTCATAAAAGTTGTTGTTCTGTAGAAATTTATTCATAACTCCTAAACTTTAACTTAAAACTGTCCAACGACGATTGTGATAAACAAATTGACATTATGTGAACATAATTTCAAAAAGTAATTCGAATTCAACATCTATCTCAAGAGTAATTGATATTTTAGTGAACCGAATTGCATCAATCCGATATTGGACTAGTCCAATGTAAGCATCCATGATTCGCCTAGGCCAATCCGAGATTGGACTGAATCCGAGATTGAACGCTAACATATATATACATATACATTCAATAGTTGATCTGATCACTATTTTCTCAATTCTTTCACATCAATTTGAGTAAGAAATCTTTGTTTTTTTGTTTTCCTTAAATCTCTTACATAACATATTTCGAATTGATTGAACACGACGGTATGAACAGTCTTATTCAATAACATAAACCAATTTTTATTTAGATAAGAAATTTATTTTAACCTGCTGTTTAAAGATAATTCAATTATTTTCAATCCTATTGAACACACATATGACAACGTACTTGACAGTCATATGAAAATATGAAATGATATGTTGGGAAAAGACGGAGGCAATAATGTGTTACCTATCATCACCTATTCACATACACTTGATAGTCACACACACAATTCGACAGAAAAAAAAAGACATATGTTATCTACTCTTTTAATTCAATATATGAGAAAAGTCGAAAGATCAAAACAAAATTGATATTGATCATTGATGATACTTCTAAAAGATCTCATTTGAAAGAAAAAAAAAAAGTTTTATTTTTTGTTCAAGATGTTTAAGACAAACTGCTGTTCAATTTATGAAATATGTGTGATCAATTAGAAGCATCATCGGTATATCTGAACGGTGACAACGAATGAACTAGTCATCTAACATAGAATATGGTATCATGTTTTTTTCTTTTTTCTTTTGTCATGAATGCCATTGAACAAGCTGTTACTCTTAGACAATTGTCATCATGTATATTTGTTGACAAACAGACAACAGTCGTTATGAAATTTGATGTTCTTTTTCTTTTTCAATTTGTAACAGCTCGTAGCGGCTTCACTTTTTAACACTTTATGTTTTCAATAAAATCGAAAAATTTTATTAGAATTTATATTGTCTACAAATCGATCAAGATAGTTTCATATTGATAATAAGATTATATGAAAATAATGATAAGGATCTTCTCTTAAGTCGTCTTATAAGTCAAATTAGGATTAGTAATATTGAGTTTTTTTTTGAATTGAAATTTTAGTATATTAATAAAGTTTTAAATAGAATTAGTTCATTAGATGAAAGTATGAGTTTTTATTGGTGACTTGAGATATTAATAAATTAGAAATTTTGTTACTTAAAAAACAAAGTTTGCTATTGTATCTATTCTTCTGAGTAGAAATTACTGGAATACTTTTATAATCCTTTGGAGAACTTGATACGTGGAACGTTTCGACTAGAAAATTGCTTTTAAAGGTAATCTGAGAAATATTATCGTATTTTGTAGAAAACCTTACTAAAATAAACATAACTGATGAAGAAAGACTCATGGATAGAAATCATTATAGGCTATCTTTAGTTTCAATACGGTACATGAACTTAAATCTTGTTGTCTGATATTTTGACTAGAAATAGAGCTCGTTAAAGTCTGATTTAATGCAGGAACCTAAGATTGATGGGTTTTAATGCAAAAGACTTACGATAAGAGCACTATTATTTTTTTCTGTAGAGCCTAAAATATGCTTTTTTAAAAATACTTTTCTAGTTTTCCATTATTTAAATGTGTTGTCCTTCGTTTTCTTATTAATAAATAAAGATTCACATGTCTATATTATATCAAAGAAAGAACACTTCAATCTACTATGACCTTAAGATGCAAACAAATTTGATTGAAGCAGGGCACTTACGACAGAAAATTTTAGGATAATAGTTAAAATTAGCTAGAGATATGGGTCACTTTTTTATGATTTCTGTTAGTTCTCACTTGAGGATTATTCAAAGGAAATTTTCTAAATCACATGAATAGAAAACGTTTGACATGAAATTTTTATTAGTGATAGAGACACTATTGAGCTGTCAAATGAGATGTTTAACGTCATAAGATTTGTTTTTTATGTTGAAATATCTTCATTTGAAAAACAAAAATCTATGTTAACTTTTAAATTCCTTCGCATGACGGTCGATCAAGTTCTGATTAGTCTTTGTAATCAGATTTTCAAGATATTCTACTGGTAATGGGATTTTTTTTTTGAAACTACTGTATTACTTGATCAGATGCCCGTGTTAATTAAAAAGTTGATATGTCCCTCGGAAAGAACATCGTGTTTGTCAAATGAAATGTATTTCTGAAGGTCTATCATTACTGTTCGTTTATGCTTCACAGTTGGCTACGTTCATCATATTTTTTTATAAATTAAAATGTTAATACAATTTTTAAGTTTGCAGTATTTCCGTCTTTTCAATAAATTTCTAATGATGAAAAATCTTTCAAAGTTAATGAAAACGTGCAAATACTAAGTCTATTAAAATTTCTTTTTGCTTAGGTTAATGAGAAATATTCAGTAAATAATACAGATGATAAAGTATTATAATTCAATAGTTTTACTAGTATTTGAATTTAATTAATATTATCAAAATCATCTTTATAATATAAATTATTTTTCAATAAATTTATTAAATGTAATCGTGCTTTTTTTTTTCTCATCCATCGTTTCTACATACTGTTTATTTTGATAATAAATCATTTGATCAGTACAATATAAAGAATGACTAAATCATTTAATACACTATTTTCATTTTTTAGTGCATGATGTTTCAAAAATTCTAAATCTCGATAAAAATTAATTCATATGTAGAAAATTGATGATCTATTGTAAGACTAATAATATAAATCGAAGAATATAATATTTAATATTTTGACATTGATTATACAAAAAAGAAAACATCAGTTTAACAATCATTTATTTATTCTTTTATGATTATTTCGAGAAATCTTTTAAAAATTTTATTATTTTCGATAAATGTTTACTCATAAATCATAGCTTAAATAATCGGTTTAAAATAACGGAAAAAATATTAATACAGTTTTCAACAATGAAGTTCAATCAGAATATAATCATAGTGTGATTCTCATTTTTTTTCCTAATATCATATCGTACAGATGGCATGTACAACATACATATAGCTAGTCGTTGCTTCTATTCTTTTATTTGACTGTAGCTTAGAATCCACAAGTAGATAAAGATGAAGATAGTACAAGTTACTCAATAAGAAAGTGATATATTACATCAAGCACTTGTTAGAAGAAAATCATAAAATAAATGAAAATAAAAAAAAACCTTGCCAAAAACAAAGAGATCAAAATCATAAATTGATGAAGCTATATTTGATAATTTTGCTAGACTAAAATATTGAAGCTTGTCCGGAATAAGAGTATGAGAGAAGAAATTGTCCGAACTGAACTTGAAGATTATAGTTGAAAAATCCATAGTTTTAAGCAAATTATCTCCTAAACAATATCAACTAGCGAGAGTCCGTGCATACCGCACAGCTGTTTTCTTCTTTAACGTATGATCTAAGACATTTAACTTTTCATTCAGGAACAGACATACAGACACTCGATATTATGTATATATATAGATAGCCCTACGGCCTCATACTCTTATATCGCACATATTTTTATAGTCCATGTAACCTTCCGCCTTATAGCCTCGTATCCATTGTAGCTATTGTAGCCTTAGTCCCTTGAGAACCTATGGCTACCCCCATATGATAGCTCTTCATGTCCTATAGATATACCATATAATAGCCCTTGAGGATTTATAGGTACCCCCGTATAATAGCTCTTGAGGATTTGTGGCTACCACATATAATAGCCTTTGAGGGTCTATGGGTCTTCATTATGACAGCCCTTGGGCCTTCTCCTTATAGCCTTATTTGATCTTTAACCTTTGACCCGGTACAGAGAAACACACAGACGCACACTGAACATTATATATATAGATTAGAATATAAGAGCATTAATCTAGGAAAACTGTCTACTTGCTATATCATGCGAACAGCGAAATAAGTTACTATTTATATAGCTAAAGCTAAGTACGATAATAATATAGGTGTGAATGATATGAAAGCTCATTCGAACACACATCTATTTCTATTTTATACGGATAAATAGATATTTTCTTCAAAAAATCTATATGCTTTATTAATCAAATTTGAATTTTTTACTAATATAAAAAATACTTCTTTTCTTTTTAGCTCTCATTTTATATAATAAACTGATCATTTATATAGATTTTCTTCTGATCATTTAAATTACAATCTAAATTAAGAGTTCATCAATATTTAAGAACTTATAAAACACTCTGCATATGACAATCATAAAATATTCAATATAAATGTAAACAATTTTCATTATTCTAATACCCAAAAAAAAAAACAAAAAAAAACGAAAAAGAAAAATTTTATATTATGAAGAGATGGACTATAATAATAACATATACACAAAGGTGAAGTGCACACTTCTAAAATAGAATTTACATATACTGATAGAAAAAAAAATGCGACGAACACAAACGTTTAATATTATGAATTAATAGTCACTGTTTAATGCGATTTTGTTTTTTTTTTTCTTTTTTTTTGATTTTGAAAGACTATCGTTTTGAAGTTTTATTTGTTCCATTAGTTGATGAATTGGACGGATCAGGTGGTAATTGTTTACGTGTTGTTGGAATAGTACGTTGTTTAGCAAGAAATGATTGATTTTCATGAGATTTTAAACGTTCTTCAAATTCACGTCGTTGAAATGTACTACCCTAAAATAACATAATGAAATTATTTTATTTTATTTTATTTTTTTAATGAATAATTTACCAATGAATACCAAGCACTAATTAATAATTTTTCTTGATCTTCTCTTATTGCTTTCATTTTTTCATAATCTTTCTATATTAAAGATTAAGAGAGTAAAATAAAAAATATTTTTTTGTTTTTTAATTATTAATAAGAAATACTTCAAGTTCTTTTATTCGTCGATCTTTTTCATCAATTTGTTTTTTTAATAATTGAATTTCTTGATGACTTATTGAATTACTATTACGTGGATCCATTTGACGTAAAACCATTTTAGCTTTTTCTAAATATTGTACATAACGTTCTTCCATAGCATTGATTTCAGATGTTTTTGTTGATATAATTATATCTTTTTCATTAAGTTTTATTTCTAAATTAAATAAATTATCAAAAAAATTTTCTTTAGTTTTTTTTTTTTTTTTACCAGCATTATCTAATCGTTTTTGTAATTCATCTATTTGATTTTTTGTACGTGTTGATTCTTCTTCATGACGTGTCATTGCTCGATTAAGAGATTTTTTAAGATCAACTATTTCAGTACTATTTTCAGCTAAAGATGTTGTATCTTGAAGTGTTGCTTCTAATTCAAGAATTTTTCGATTTGACATCCTAAAATAGAAGAAAAGAAAAGAAAAATATAAATTATTTGTGAATGATTTTGACTTTACTAAAATTAAAAAAATGTACATCTCGAGATGAATGAACTTATTTAAAGATGAAGATATCCCTAGTTTGTCTATAATGAAGAAAAATCGTCAATATACTGGTGATAGTACAATACAGATAGTGTTCAAATCGATTCGACAGAGAATTCATACTGTAAACTGAATTATTGAATTTTTCGAGAAGAAAATCAAGTATGATTCTCAATGAAATTAGTTGATATAATTGAAATCTGTAAATGATTTTTTCTGAAATACATTATAAATGATTTATTTACCAGAGATCATTTGTTAATTGATTATTTTGATCTTTAAGTTGTTCACAACTTGCTTGAAGTATTAATATTTGTTCATTATTCGTCTCTTCTGTTTGACGTAATTTGAGCATTTTATTTTCATGTTGTAAACGAATAAAACGTTCTCTAAAATAAAATAAAACAAAATTTTATATTAACATTTGAAATCAATAGAATAGAATGAGGAATAATAAACAAAATCAAAACTGTTTAAACTAATCAATTATTTATTTTTTTTAAATGAAAGCTTCTAGATTCTAAGTTATCGAAAAAATTCACGTAGATCATTTTTCCAAACTTACAAAGTTTTTGTTGAAATTAAAAAGCATATTGAATTATCTATAAAACTACAGTTGGGGACAAAAATTTAAGTGAATTTGAATTTTTCAACTTTTTCATGCGTTTATTTTTGTTAAATTTTCTTTCACATTATTATAGTGTAAGGGTCTTATCAAAATGGTGATTTAGATAGTATGAGACGCGGGTTACACGATACATTAAAATAGAAAGGAACTGGATCTATCAAAATAGATTTTATATAATGAAAATAATTTTTCTCTGCTTAAGTGGTTTTCAGTATTTTGCATTTCCTAACAAAGAGATTTACCCTAAAACGAAGGAAACATAGACCAGTCGATAGAGAATTTCATGCTCTATCTGTTTCTATAAAAATGTTTTCTTCTTAGAGTTGTTCTTCACTTCAAAAACTTGATTTTAGTGAGAATCGTCAGGAAAAACAGACCGCTTTTTTCGTCAAAAAAAATTTAAAAAAGAAAAGTTAGTGGTGTTTCCGAACACTTTTTTTTTAAAACGATGGACGTGGAAAACTAGTGATATTGGAACTTCAAATATGCCATTTTATTCTGTTTTGAATGCTCTTTCCAATGGTGTGTAATAAATTGCGATAAGAGAGAATTAGTAAGGACCGACTGCACGTTTTCCATTTTCCCGACGATTCTCTCACTAAAATCAAGTTTTTGAAGTGAAGGACCAACTCTAAGAAGAAAACATTTTTTAGAGACAGATAGAGCGTGAAATTTTCTATCGACTGGTCTATGTTTTCTTCGTTTTAGGGTAAATCTCTTTGTTAGGAAATGCAAAATACTGGAAAGCACTTAAATTTATTGATGCAGAGAAAAATCATTTTCATTATATAAAATCTATTTTGATAGATCCAGTTCCTTTCTATTTTAATGTATCGTGTAACCCGCGTCTCATACTATCTAAATCACCATTTTGATAAGACCCTTACACTATAATAATGTGAAAGAAAATTTAACAAAAATAAACGCATGAAAAAGTTGAAAAATATAAATTCGCTTAAATTTTTGTCCCCGACTGTATTTTGCATCAATAAAATCATATAAATTTTTATTTATACATTGAAATATCACTATGTATTTATTGTATGAATGTCAATTATTGTATTTCCGATCAAAAGAATTCGAATTAAAATTGAAAAAGTTAATGTTTTATAGATAATTCACTATTTTCTATAATCTTTACAAGTTCAATTTGAAATTCTCATAGTAGATAAATATCTATGCATAGAACAAAATTTATCATAGGATTCGAAATCCAAAAATCTAATATCCGTTTCATATTCTTAGCTACAAGACGTTTGAGATGTTTTTCTATAGAATTTTCAAAAAAAAAAAGCAAACGAGACATTTGCGATTACAAGTAAAAGAAAAAGTCAGCTAGACTGAGTGTACACTGTAGTTAAGAAAACGACGTCGATTTTGAAATTCATAATTTCAAAAAACTTATATTGAATTCAAAGTAAAATATTTTCTTTTTAATAGATTCTATTCACTTGAAAATAAAGTCCAAAGTTTGAAATGCAGATTACTTATGAGAATATGCATTTGCATATATTCCCATGAGAAAGTGTACCAATCAGAAGAAATCGATAAATATTACAAAAATAACTCTTAGTTCATTAATGTCACGCAAATTTTAAAAAATTTATATAGACATTGATCAATTTACATTCATTGTTTTTATTTTTTCTATGAAAACTATTCGAATAAATTATACAGTGAAAATATTTTTTCTACAATAGATAAATAATTATTATTTTTCTTACCTGACATCAGCCGGTAAATTAAGAAAATTAAGATCTTCTAGTGATCCAGTTAATTGATCATTTGAATTAGTTGTTCCATCAGCTAGATTATAAAATAGAAATGAAAAAAAAATCAATTTTTTTTGTGTATTAATTTATTTTAATAAATAACCTTCATCTAAGTTTACACCACTAAGTTTTTCATTTGTTTCTCTTAATAATTCAATTTGATTTGTTAAATTCTATAAAAAAAAAAAAAATCTTCATGATTTTTTCTTTTTCTTAAAAATTTTTTACGAACATTTTTTTCTGCATTAATTGCATTTAAACGTTCTTCAGTTCGATTTTTTTCAAATTCAGCTTTATCAGCAATACGTTGTAATTCACTTATTTTTTGATATAATTCTTGATTTGTTCGTTTATGAAATTCAACTTGTGTTTGTAATAATTTTGCTTGTTTATATTCTTGTTCTAAATTAGCTTTTTCATCAAATAAACGTAAATTTGTTTCTTCTAAATATTTAATTTGTTGTCGAAGATCAGACATTTCTTCTAATTTTATTTTATATGCATCAATTGTTGATTCTAATTTAGTCTTCAAAAAAAATAAATATTTTTTTCAAAATTAAAACAAAAAAAAAGATTTTTTATACGAACCATTTTTTCACATTTATTTCTTAATATATCTAATTCATCTTTAAAATTTCGTGCATCACCAGCAAGTACCATTAAATCATCATTCTAAATGAATTTTTATTTTTATTTTTATTTATTTTTTCTTTATTGAATATTTACTCGTTTAAGAAGATTTTCATTATCTTCACGTAATACATCAAGTTTAGCTCGATAATCTTGTAAAGCTAAAATAGTTATAGATTCTTAAGTTTTTAACTAAAAAGTTCTAAAAACAAATATTTCGTTCACAATACTTTCCAAAAGATTAAAAAACTCTCTACATATTTCTGGAATTTAGACAAGAAAAAAAAGTTCGTCTTATTTTCTGTCTTTTTATCGAGTTTTCTAATGTTATGATAGTGCATTGTAAACAAGTAAAAATAAAATTTTTTTATGAGAAGTCATTGAAATCCTAAGTTTAGTAAACTCTTCATAAAAAGTACATCGATAATATGAAATTATTGTTTAAAGATAGATTTAATTTTAGTTACTTGTTTCAAGTTTAAAAATTTCTTCTTGTTGAGATTGAATTCGTTCTTGTAAAGTTTTATAACGACTTCTTGGTATTGATCTTAAATTAGATGAAAAAGAAATTTTTTGAAAAACAAAAAAAATTTTTAATTTCTTTTATATTTACTCGGCATCTTCAGCATTTTCATATTGTTGTAAACGTTCATTTAAACGTGTTGTTTCTTGTATTAAACCAAATTTATCATCTTGAAGTGTAGATATTTGTAAATCAAGTTCACGACAACGATGTTCAATTTCTTCTTTAGCTTCAACAACACGATTAAGTTCTTCTAATGCATGTTTTAACTAAATAAAATAAATAAATAAGAATTTATTTTTTATTTTTTATGTTTTATATAGAAATATTTTAAATTTATTTACTTGATCACCTAATTCAGAATATTCTTCATTATTTTTTCGAATTTCTTTTACCATTAACTAGAAACAAAAAAAAAAATATTTAATTTGTTTAGGTTTTTTTTTTGTTTTTCTGAAAATTTTCACCTCTTGAATAGCATTCATTAAAACATGTTGAACAGATTCTTCTAATAACATAATATGTTCAATATAATATTGTTTTCGATCACAACTAACAGCACAACCAAGAACAAGTTGTAATAATCGACTAAGTTCTGTTTCATCAGTAGTTTCAGCTATATTAATTAAACAAAATTAACAAACAAACAAAACTTTTAGTATATAATTACCTATCATATTAAGATCTGGCATTTGAAAATCAACAAGAGATTGACCAAGTATCTTAAGATCGATAAATAAATAAAATTTTTCTTTTAACACAAAAAAAAAAATAAATATTACTTCAGAATAATAATCGGTTATATTTTTAAGGATTTTTTTAAGATTATTTGCCTAAATTTAAAATAAACAATAATAATGAGTACTCTATAGTAAATGGATCAAAATGTTTTTTTCTGTTTAAAGTATTTTTCAAAACATAGAAGAATCTTGAGATAGCATTAAAATCGAAAAGATTGACAATCACTCATCAGAAAACCATTCGAAGTAATACCAGTCTTGATAAGATTAGTAGAGACCTATAAGGATTTACTCCATAAGCTTTTGAAGTTAAGTTATGGTTGGTCGTTTTAGTGAACTTTAGGAAAGTTTCCGCTGAAAAGAATAGTCCTTTGTTGAGATATGCAGTTTTCAAGTTTGCTCAATTTCTGTAATAAACAATTTTGTTTTTTGAGTAATTCAAGATCTTTACCACAAAGATATATTCTACTAGTCATTTGACCTATACATCGTCAAAATTCTATTTTTGACTTTTCGATACGTATCTAAAGCTAAGTCAAGAATTCAATAAAACGATCGTTACTCGACTTCAAAGGGTCATAAGCGCAATTATTTTTTAGACCTCGGTTCGTCTCACCAAGACGTCCTTTAAGGCACATAATGCGCTCAAACGACGGGGTATCATTTCGGACGTATTCTTTTGTTAGGTGTCCAACTGCGACTGTCAATAAATAAAACAGTTTTGTTGAAATTGTAAGTTTACTGCAATATATTTCATAAAACTTTACGAAAATAAAATTTCCAAGCAAAAATTAGAACATAACATAAAAGATCCGGGTTCTACCAGATCAATGCTATTATTGTTTTTTTCTTTCGGAATCATCTAAAGATTTGTGTTGTTCTGTTGTTTCATTTTGTTTAGAAGACAGCGAATTTTTGAACGCAAAATATAGGCAAATATTAGTTTCAAATCTTTCGCATACACAAATAATACTATTCGAAACCTTGGAAATATATCAGAAGTATAGAGCATAAAATTCTGTATCTAATGATGCTGAATACTTTCCATTTGTCATCGATCTTGATAACTACAGACTTATATAATAGGATACATGTTCGAAGAAAAAAAAAAGAAGCTCTCTCTATCAAATAAGTCTAAAACAGATTCTTCAATGTGTTGAACAGTATGATAAGAGCAAGAAAAAAAAACATTTTGATCCGTTGTATTTTATAGACCATTCATTACTTTTATTCGATAATTATCTCCAGCATCAGTTCGAATTTTTTGTAACCAAACATCATTAAAATGATTTACATCACTAGAAAAAAAAGAAGAAAATGTTTTTTTTTTAATGTAAAGTAGAAAAAATAAAAATTTTATAACGAACATATTTTTTAAACACATAGCTATAAGAACACCATCGGATAGATCACCAACTCCATTTATTGGTCGATTTAGATCAAATGTTTTCATCTATACAGAAAAAAGTCAATATATATATATATTGAGATTTAGTTTTCATACCCATTTTATTAAACTATCGCATAAAATACGTCGATCCATATTTATGAATAGAAGTCTTTTTATCTAGAAATAAAAAAAAAGTAATGATCATCTCGTAGCGATCAAACAATTATCTTTTCTTTTTTTGTTGTTGTTTATGTTATTTTATCAAAGTCTATTCTTATCTATAGTAGATAATATTTATATATGTTTCTCCTTATTCTATGCAAAAATAAAAAAAATAAAAAAACGTATTTCAGGATTAATTTATCGATTGATGATACTTTATATTTTTCGACGCATATATACATCAGTACTACTTTATCAGCCATAGACTGACTCTGGTGTATACCTAATATAGATGATAATTAGTCGTCATAGACTAAGAATCAATAAAGAATAACATTGAATGTGTATCTAGTCGACCAGTCAAAACTGAAGGCTAAATTTCGGCAATTCCAAAAATTTTTAAATTATCAAATGAATATGATCATTTTTAGCTATTTAATTTTTGAGATCAACGGTAATATACAGTTCTTTACTATTATACATTTACATTGAAATCTATAATCTCAAAATAGATTTGAAAATTTTTTCAGATCTATCTGATGATTTAACAATTCTAGTACTTTTCAAATTCCTAATTCTTGACAAAGCTTAGAAAACAATTTTTTACGATTTATTTCTTTGATATATACATATATTCTCATTGAAATATCTGGTAATAAAATTTTGATTACCAAAGAATGAATTGATTGATATTTAGAAAATTTGTACTTGAATAGAATTGATTTTATAACTACTAAATAAATTTATTCTAGTCTAGTAATCAAATCATAAAACAAATTATAGATTTAGTTTTCAATCATGTCTAAGAAAGTTTAATGATAAAATAAAAACTATATAAATATCTCATTGGAATCTTATCGAGATACTAATCATTCTATATAATACACGTTATACTAACGATAATTTAACATTTTAAAGATTTGATTGAGCTAAAAATTTTTTTTCATATATACTCGATATTGTTTAGTATGAATATTTTATTTGTATTATTCTGCATTTGTTAGGTCTTACTAAAAAAAAAACATTCTATTGAAAAAGACATGCGTTTTTTTTAAAGATTCCTTCAATATTTTGACTTTTATATTCGAAGGACAAAAAATAAAAAGAAACCAAAAAAGCTATTCACTCAAAACAGTGTTTCACGTCTGTAAAAATAATTTTCAACTCGATCAAATATACCATCTCAAAAAAAAAAAAAGAAATAATCATTTTTCACCATTGTAATTTTAGTATCTCATAGAAAACAGCATCGAAGGAATTTCAAGTATTTAATAATTTTTGCTCTATTCATCTAAATCTACCTACTCTGAAAATTTCAAAAATTCTTTTGATGAACTATTCTCAAAAAAAAGAGAAGGAAGGAAATATTCTAAAACGATTAACTATCCTTTAAATATAGTATACTAATAGTTGATATCCGACCGGCAATCTACTATTGATATACCATCTGTTCTTATGAACATAATGGAAAATATGTCGGCATTATGGATCACTAATAGAAAATGGCACTGATATAACAATCTTTAGACAAGCATAGCCAATAAACAATTTGATCAATGCTTCGAAATTGTTTAGATGATCATTCAATGAACTATCTAAAAACAAACAAAAACATTAAGTGATTCAAAATTTTAAAAATGTTATCTATTATTTATCAGATAAATTTAAATAATTGAAAATAAAAACTAAAGAAAATATCAATGTTAACTGCCAGGAAAAATTTATGATTCATGAAAAAAAAAAGAAAATAAATAAACCATTAAATAGTTAACTTTTTGGTGATAAAAAGAAAGTCATTCAAAAGAAATGACGCAGAATATTTTTTTTTCTTCATTTTCTATGATTAGTATCAATCGTCATAATTTTTCCTGGAAATATTCTCTCTCTATATATAGAGAGAGAAAGTATTACATTTGTTCATTATAAAAATCGTAGCGACAACCGATAGTACTCGTTCATTTCAATGATTGGTTGACAATCTCCATTGAACTTGTAAAAATCTTTCTCATTAATAGATTGTTCTGTTTGTCGCTAGTATACCAAAACTATAAAAGTCTTCTATTATGCAGGAAGATATGACAACAAGGCCACTATGGCGTTAGTTGTATATTATTAATTATATAGATGTTTGATTTTGACATTTCTAATATTTTTCTTTTAGATTGATTTATTTACTGTAATTCGAAGAAAATTAAATAAATCATGTAAATAATTTTAAAAGATTTTCAAAATTAATAAATTTATTTTTTTTTTTGTTGTTGTTTATTAGGACATCATCATATGAAAATCCACCTCGTGCTACACAATATGAAACACCAAAACGAACGGATAATCTTCAAGCTGATGTTAATCAAGTATGAAATATACAAAAAATGAAAAAAAAAATTTATTTAACTTACTTTAAGAAAAACTTTCTATTTTTAATAGGTTGTTGACATTATGAAAAATAATCTTGAAAAAGTACTTGAACGTGATGCTAATTTAACTGCTGTTGAAAGTCGAACTAGTAGGTTAAATAAAAAAAAAAGAAAAACAAGATATATTCTTCTAATCTTAATAATCATTTCAATTTAGATGATTTAGAACGTGGTGCTTCACAATTTACAATCAATGCTAGAAATATAAAAAAAAAATATTGGTGGAAAAATGTTAAAGTAAGTTATTTCTATGAACAAAGCAGTTTTACTATTTCTATAGTAGATATTGCCATAAGAAATGTAGAAGTGCTTAGTAACTGACAGTTTTCTGAAAGGAAGAAATCATAATGTAATATTATAATATCATTTGATAGAACATCTGCTATAGGAAAACTGTCATAACGGAAAACGAAATATAAAAATATTCTAAAAAATTAATTTTATTTTGTTGATATATTTAGATGTGGGCTATTATAATCATTATTATTGTAAGTTGAGTTATTGCTTTATATGAGATGTTGATATATGTACTTGTTTTGTTTTGTTTTTTTTTGTTTAAGATCATTTTAATTATTATTATTGTTGGTAAGACATAAAAGATAATCTAATTAAAAGAAAAACATTATGTTCTATATTTTTAGTTGCTGTTACACAATCAGTAAAAAGCAATAGTAATAATAATGATAATCAAAATACTACTAGTGGAAAATAACTCAGGGTGAAATTGGAAGATGGTAAGAAAGATAGAAAATTTTTATTATATTACTACAAAATTCCTAATCAAATAGACTTCTAACAAGGAAATATTTTCAAATGTCAAAATGCTCTTGAGTCAGGTCAATGTGTATCATGCAAGTCTTCATGAGCAATGAATACATTGAAAGAAGTCTTAGTAAGAATAATTTATTATGAAAATTTCAGACTTTTTGATTGCTAGTATTCAGAAATAAAAACATCGAAATCCGCCTATCACGTAGAAAAAACAGTTTTTTTTTTACGCACAGTTGTATTTTAGGATAGGAAAAATAAAATGGTTTGAAACTTTAACAATAAACAATTTTTTTTAATGAACTTTATCTATTTAAAATTTCAAGTGAAAATTTAAAAGTCAGTTTTCTGTAGTATTTCAAAGAGGACCACCGAATAGTGCTAGAATGCAATATCTCGGCAACAACAATCTAATAGCATGATATTCGTAATTCTTTAAGATCTGCATGAAATACACAAAGTCTCGACTCATAAGTAATTTGACTCTTGAAAATGATTTCTCATATGTAGAATATCATAATAGACTTGTTGGATTAAGTTATAGTTTTATAACATTGTAAAGTCACATTTGTTCATATTAATAGATCTTAATTCTTTATTTCTTACAACAATTCTAGAAAAGACATTAATAAAATAATCTTATAAATTGACTATTAGATTCTTTAATATGCCAATAGTGTTGTCAGACTCACCATACGTTCTGTTTTTGGTGTGGATTACTTTGATACTTCAGTGATTATATGGTAAAAAAAGCGTGATTGAATCATACGGAAAGTCGACAATTTATTTTCTTTCCGGATATTATTAAAAATGAATAAAAACAACAGCTTATATCCCATGGTATTGAAGTAATAGAAAGAGAAAAAGAAAGGAGTGTATATATAAAAAAGAAATAATTTTGAAATAATACAGAAGTTTTTGATACATATTGTTAAATAATAATCGACTATTCTTCTTTGAAGCATTGAATAACTACTAAAGACATT
This sequence comes from Rotaria sp. Silwood1, assembly GCA_905250075.1. Taxonomy (NCBI): domain Eukaryota; kingdom Metazoa; phylum Rotifera; class Eurotatoria; order Philodinida; family Philodinidae; genus Rotaria; species Rotaria sp. Silwood1. The sequence continues at coordinate 7,095 of CAJNOP010000881.1, read as the reverse complement.
TTATATATATTAAATACATGATGATTTTCTAAAAAGAGAAAATATGTTATTAGTTTTTTTTTCTTTTGTAATCGATAAACAAATAGGTACTCCAGTGATCTTTGAATTTGTTTCTTTCTTTCAGTTGAATTTTTAAAGTAAATTTATTAGTTTTGTATCAATTACATAAGAACATCAGTTAAAACTGTATTGAAATGATTTCGAAATATAAAAATTTATTTATTTATTTTAGAATGATCTATATGAATGATATTATTTTATATGTGTATTCTATATGTCAAGAATTTGGATTATTGCGTACTTATTTTTTTTCTTCTTCTCTTCAAAAGCAAAAAAACCGTCCTATTTATCCATGACTTTTATAATATATTTTTATTACTCTTTGCTTTCTTTCAAACATTCTTATGTATTCTGTTGCTGAAATGATCTTATCATTGTGATTATTCTTTTTTTGTGTTTTTATTTATTCATATTAACTTATATTTTACACAAAACAGAAAATAAATCATCTTCAATATGGAAGTATATTTTTCTATATGAAAGTTTTGTTCTTGTTTTTAGATATTCATATTAGTATCTTGTTAAATTAGTTCATTATATAATATGTAAATATTCAATTAAGAAAAAAGAAATGTTCTTATTGAATGGTTTTGATTTTTTAAATAGGTCAACTAATGGTGGTGGTGGCTCAACACCAGCTGCTGGTGCTGGCGGTGGTGGTTCAAAACGTCTAGCTCAACAACAGGCACAAGTAGATGAAGTTGTGGATATAATGAGACAAAATGTTGATAAGGTGTTAGAACGTGACAAAAATTTATCACTTCTTGATGATCGAGCTGGTATATTAAAAAACAAATAAGAAAATTAATAATTATTTATTTATTGTTTTTAAAGATAAATTACAACATAATGCAGCTCAATTTGAACAACATGCTGGAAAATTAAAACGAAAATTTTGGTTAAAAAATATGAAGGTAAACAGAAAAAGATAATAATTATTTAAAAAAAAAAGTTTTCTTCTGCTTATTATCTTTGCTAAATTAAATTATTAATTTTTTTCTAATGATAATAATTAGATGATGATTATTATGGGAATAATAGGCACTATTTTAACTATAGTGGTAATAGGTAAAAAGAAAACTCATGTTGTCTTGGTTTACCGTGTTTTTTGTTTTTTATTATGATCCTATCGTTATTGAATTGCATGTGTGTATTGTTGGCTTTTGATAGTTATATATTTTTAAAACATATGGATATGATTAATTATATATTTGTTTAGCATGGATTTATTCGAAAGTAAAAGCAGTTACACCTACTCCTCCACCTGCTGATGTAACAACAGCTGGTCCATCAATAAATGATGAATCGTTTAAAGTAGCTGGTGGTTCAATGGGTATACCAGGTGGAGAAAAATTAACATCAAAACGTCATAGACAACGAAAAAAGACGACAACAACAGCAAGTATTCTAGTCAGCTCAACAGTAGCATCAAAAGATGAAGATAATGGATCTACAAATGGGGCAGATACTTCAAAAGCAGTTATTAAAAGATTTATTCGTACGCTTATACAATAGTCAATGATTATCATCAAGCAAAAAAAAAGAAAAAAGATAATTAAAATAAAATAAACTTATTTCTTCATTCCAGCGTGATGTTGGACCATCACGATGATCCACGTGCACTATTTTTTTTGCTTTTCATTCTTCTCTCTATCTCTTTCGTTTATTCTCCTTCCATGTTGTTTTGTTTTATTGTTCGTGTACTAAAAATGATACTCATATTTATTTCTCTAAAATATATATTTTTTAGGGTATATCATTCACTTAATATTGTATAACTTTTATTCTTGACTATATAAATAAATTTTATTTCATTCCCTTTACTCATAAATTAATAATAATACGTGATTATTTCAGGTCAATATATTAAACTATGGATAGATATTGAGTGACAAATATTGTTAGATTTTGTTTTGCTATGAAGATAAACTTCATGTATATAACCAAAGTCGTATAACTATAACTTTATGGGATTTATTCGTGCAATGAATTGAGCATAACTAGGACATGAACCATTTATGCTCGTGATGGTTTCAGAAGAGCCACTAATAAAATAATTCACACAAATAGACTATTAGTCTCTCTAATATGTTGATACTATTAATATAACGATCAGACGTATTATCATTCACGTGTAGTAGTTTGGTCATCCTAGAGGTTGATAGAAAAGGAAAGGGGAAGACTAGGATGTGGTGTAGGTGTTGGTGTCAATATGGCTGCTGTTATCGAAATGGGAATGGGTAGACGAGAAAAATATCACACTTTAACGACAACCGCACGCAAAACAATATCCACGTATACACCTACGCTCTCATCTACGCTGGCACACATACTCACAGTTTAGTCCATCTGATATTTTCAGCATGTAGATCTCTTTTCAATAAATTTGTTTTGACTAGAAATGCAGTCAATCACATATTTTCTCAATAGAAGTTTTAACTTACACAATATCTCGACATTAGGAAAGTTGAAGAACATAATCTTTATAGATAGAGCATAAGTTACACTACACATGAATATTTGCAGTTCATTTGACTGGCTTATTGTTTGAGATTTTTTTCATTATCTACTATACTGTGTTAAAAAAAGACAAAATATACCGCAGTATGCAGCGTGAATAGCTCTACAATCTACAAAGGACAGTTTATTTAATAATTCCACTTATTGTTTTCAAAATCGAAAAAATTCTGAGCGACTAATTTTTGACACTTCGTAAAAAAAATTTTTTGGTACACGATAAATTCTTTTGTGAAACACGACCTAAAAGGAGCGTTGAAGTCTATAGGGTAGAAATTTTGCACCTGCAAAGAAATGGAACAAAAGGATTTTCATTTAATTAGTAACAATAGATCCATCGTGTTTCACATTTTTAATCTCGCAAGGGATTGCGCTAACAGCTTTTTCTTATGTTATCAATTAATGCATTATTCTTTTTAACTTTTTCCCATCCGTTATAGCACTCGATACGAAAAAAAGAAAGGATCTTGTTCACAACGTCAAAAATTAGTCGCACAAACTTTCGTCCATCTTGAGGAAAAAGTGCAACTATAGAAGAGTTGTTCTCTATAGATAGTAAAGCTTTTCATGCTGCATCTTGTGGTATATTTAGTTTTTTTTAACAAAGCGTTATAGATGATAAAAAATGAATCGGAAAAAGATACTTTTTTTGTTCGTCGGAGAATGTGTACATATGTTTTATAATTGAGGTGAAATCTCTCACCACTATAATCTGACACAGTTGAATATCTGCAACACTTTAGGTAAGAATTATAAAATAGTGAAATGGCTGAGTTAAATTAAGGAAATAACTTATTATTATTAAAAAGTCTAATAAAATCAGAAAGAGAGATAAACTCCCAAAGTCATATGTATACCTTCCTTGTGAGACATCTTATAAAAAAAAATTATTGCAGAAAATTTCAATATCGTGAATGAAACAAGCTTCACATTGATTAATTTAATATATTTTCTTCAATAAAGATTATTTGATTGTGAAAATTGTTCGATTATGTTCAGCTTTTTAATTATATTATTGTTTAGCATATTTTACTAGACTATTTCTAATGAACAAAACATCGCATATCAATGTCTTTTCTTTCCTGTATTGCAGTTGCAATGGCAAACTTATGATATTATTTGCAAAAGCAGATGCTATGATTGATAGAGTTTGTTTTTATAAAAGATATTTGCTTTTCATAATAAAAGAAAGGAGATTTTCATCTTTTATTAAAAGAATATTGAACAACAGAAAAACCATAATTCATTCATGACTTTTGTGACATTCATGACTGCTAGAACTTATTAAAAAAAATAAGAATGCATTCTAAGAGATATGACGCACACAAAAAAATTGGATTTATTCAAGATAAGAACAGGCATTTTATCTACTCGTTTCTGTGGACAAATAATTGCACGTAAACTATCGATGCAGTGTACTGTAAAATACATTCTCTTAGATCGCTCTGCTTTGAAGACATTTCATTAGACGGTAAAATTATGACCAACTATAAGGTATAGATGAATGCCAGTCATTCTCAAATTAGTATGGAGAAGATCAACTTCATGTGCGGTAGTATATAAAGCTATAGTTGATTTCATTTTCTTTTACTTTATTATCTAAATTGAAGAAAGAAGACGACTCTTTTGTCTTGAAAAAAAGTATTTGTCTTTTGTTTTATTATACTTATTGTCATTGATGATGTTTAGAAGAAGGCTTCGACAGCTTTACCACTTTAGATTCATCTGTATTTATTCAATACTAGACGTAGAATTACTCAATAGAAAGAAAAAGAATAATTTCAGTATGTTAAGTAAAGATTTGAAGCAAGTTTCGAGTATGCATGATTAGGATGCAACAGTGACGATAGCCATAGGCCCAGTTACCGGTTCACTACGATAACCGTAGGCACGGTTACCGTACTTGGACCAGCAACCGTAGGTACGGTCATCGTAATTAGACCGGTAACCGTACCTACGGTTATCGATTTGGGCTGGTGAAATGGTAACGGTCAATTGGTGAATTATCGTCACCGTTGCATCTCTATGCATGATATACGAGAACTAACCTATGAAAAGACTCGGACCATTATAAAAGAAGACAAAACAACTCAATCTGTTTCATGAACGGTATATAAGCTCGTTCCTACTCAAAAAAAGGTAAGTAGTATCGGAATCGTGTTTTCGCGGTATATTATCCTATTTACAAAGATTTTTGCAGTTTATGACTTAATTTTGTGAAATTCACATATATTTTCGAAGAAAATAGTGAGTGTAAGTTTTAAGTTCAAGGATTCGCGGCTCCCCTCCCCCCTCCTTACTGACAGGTCCCCATTACAGACCATAATAACGTAGGCCAATGTCTGTCAGAAATATAGAGATATAAAAAGACAGCGTTTTCTGATAATCGATTATTATTAGAAAAAAAACTATTATCTTTTGGAGAATTTATATATTGGGTATTTTGTGATTAGTATAATGAAACCAAAGAAGATATGTGAGTTCCACATTTCAGCCCCAAAGAGGCTGCGCTAACAAGCTTCTTTTATTTCCATTAGGTGCTATATAAAATTTTGTATGCTTTCTATTGTGTTGAACTATTTTATTTCATAAATAGAAATCATACGTACAGATCATCATACATGAATTGCATCCATAGTATGCATGCAAAGGAAGAAAATACACACAAACAATCGTTAGATGCGACAATTTATAATCAAAAATCCATTTGATAAACTAGTTATCTAATACAAATACAAATCTTATTGCTTTTCATAACTTTTGATACAGATAACTTTTCACAAAATCAAATCGATTTTGAGGATTTGGGCCTATGCGCCGTTGTGCAGGCGGTATTAGTAAAATACGCTCTCACACACTCTCACCCACTCTGAGCGCCGTTCAATTCGAAAATAGTACCAATCAATAGAGCATAAAATTGTCCATTCATGAGACCCCATTCTGACCCATTTTCTTCAAAAAATCTTAGACAAAGGAATCAAATATCATTTTTATGAGTTCACACTCACCCTCCCTCACCCGCTCTCACCTACTCTGACCCCACTCTCATCCAGATCTTAACAAGAGAGTGTACGTGCGGTTGTAGGTTGGGTTGGAGTGTGGATGTGGATAGGTATCGGTTGAACCGAAGTGTGGATGTAGATAGGTGTGGGTGAGGTTGATGTGGATTTTGGGCTGTGGGTGGGGTATGATTTGGCATGAGTGTGAGAGTGGGATATGGGTAAGGTATGGATGTAGACGTGGATAGAAGAAGGCCCACATCCACGCAAACAAATAAGCACTCCCATATCCACACCTCGCTTACACCCACGGCGACCCACGCCAAATCTCATACCCACCACACATGGTATACATGTGGATGTGTGTGGTGAGTGTGGGATTTGGTTTCGGTTTTGGAAGTGTGCGTAGTGGTTATGGGTATCAATTTGGTCATGGATGTGAGCGGGGCGTGGATATGGGAGGGTGTGGATGCGGGTTCGTCGTGGATGTAAGTGAGGTGTGGATATGGGAGCGCGTATTTGTGTGTGTGGATCTGGGCCTTCTTCCATCCACACCTACATCCGTACCTTATCCACATCGCATTCTCACGCTCATATCAAATCATACTACACCCACACTCACACCTATCTACATCCACACTCCGACCCAGCCTACACCCTCTTGTTAAGATCTGGGTGAGAGTGGGGTTGGAGTAGGTGAGAGCGGGTTAGAGTGAACTCATAAAAATGATATTTGATTCCTTTGTCTGAGATTTTTTTGAAGAAAATGGGTCGGAGTGGGGTCTCATGAATGGACAATTTTATGCTCTATTGATTGATACTATTTTCGAATTGAACGGCGCTTAGAGTGGGTGAGAGAGTGTTTTACTAATACCTATATGCAGAGGATTATCTATCAGACATTTTCTCTTAATTTTTCCATTTGCTTGTCGCAGCAAAATGATTGTGGAATAATTGAAATTTCAAAAACCCGTTCTTAAGATCATCGAAGGTTAGCTGCTCTGAATTTTGCAAATTTCAAAAAAAATACCAATCAATGAGAGTCGATTTTTGCTGATTCAGGGTGGTCATGAAAAGTCGTATTAAAAATCAAAATCTTAGTTTCCTTCAGTTCAACAAGACCACAACTGTGAGACCCTTTCTTCGATGTTATAAAAACTTTTTTTCTGTAACTATGATCAGTGAACATAATCTTACATGAATAATGTTCGAAGTTCAAAGTTAATGTGAGTAAATGTCTCGAAATTCTCATAGACATAAACGATGTATAGCATTGAGATTTTGATATGTAACGAAGTGAAAGTATATAATAGTCAAATGCACTAATGTCCGCGCCAGAATTAAAGAGGGGTTGGTGTAAGTGAAATATCTCGATAACAGTAATAGCTAGCGAACTGCGATTTTCACCAATTGAAAGAGGAAAGGTCGGAATGTATTTTCTCTCTATTATGTATAAGACAAAATCCTTTTAAAACTGATCATCTTCGAAAAACATGCGAAATAAAGCATGAAAATGACT